>CATNUO010000176.1:0-49000 GCA_951215215.1 Andrena trimmerana | reverse complement strand
GTTTTTTGATAGAGAAGCTGCATTTGACTAATTCTAGTTGAAATTAACTTCGAATTTTGGGATTTTTGTACAGATGTTTGTCAAATTTTAAAAAATTTTTGTTGAAACCAACTTCGATTTTTCTGAATTATGTTAGGTTTTTTTGATAGAGGAGCTGCATTTGAGTAATTTCAGATGAAATTAACTTCGAATTTTTGGATTCTTGTACAGATTTTTGTCAAATTTTAAAAAATTTTGTTGAAACCAACTTCGATTTTTCTGGAATATGTTAGGTTTTTTGATAGAGAAGCTGCATTTGACTAATTCTAGTTGAAATTAACTTCGAATTTTTGGAGTTTTGTACAGATTTTTGTCAAATTTTAAAAAATTTTGTTGGAACCAACTTCGATTTTCCTGGATTATGTTAGGTTTTTTTGATAGAGGAGCAGCTTTCGAGTAATTTTAGTTGAAATTAACATCGAATTTTTGGATTTTTGTACAGATTTTTGTCAAATTTTAAAAAATTTTGTTGAAACCAACTTCGATTTTTCTGGATTATGTTAGGTTTTTTGGATCGAGGAGCTGCATTTGAGTAATTTTAGTTGTAATTAACTTCGAATTTTTGGATTTTTGTGCAGATTTTTGTTAAATTTTATAAAATTTTGTTGAACCCAACTTCGATTTTTCTGGATTATGTTAGGTTTTTTTGATAGAGGAGCTGCATTTGACTAATTCTAGTTGAAATTAATTTCGAATTTTTGGATTTTTGTACAGATTTTTGTCAAATTTTAAAAAATTTTTTTGAAACCAACTCGATTACTCTGGATTACGTTAGGTTTTCTTGATAGAGGACCTGCATTTGAGTAATTTTGGTTGAAAATAACTTCGAATTTTTGGATTTTTGTAAAGATTTTTGTCAAATTTTAGTTGAAATTAACTTCGAATTTTTGGATTTTTGTACAGATTTTTGTCAAATTTTAAAAAATTTTCTTGAAACCAACTTCGATTTTTCTGGATTATTTTAGGTTTTTTGGATAGAGGAGCTGCATTTGAGTAATTTTAGTTGTAATTAACTTCGAATTTTTGGATTTTTGTGCAGATTTTTGTAAAATTTTATAAAATTTTGTTGAACCCAACTTCGATTTTTCTGGATTATGTTAGATTTTTTTTGGTAGCGTGGCTGCATTTGAGTAATTTTAGTTGAAAATAACTTCGAATTTTTTGATTTTTGTACAGATTTTTGACAAATTTTAAAAAATTTTGTTTAAACCTACTTCGATTTTTCTGGATTATGTTAGGTTTTTTGATAGAGGAGCTGCATTTGAGTAATTTTAGTTGAAATTAACTTCGAATTTTGGGATTTTTGTACAGATGTTTGTCAAATTTTAAAAAATTTTTGTTGAAACCAACTTCGATTTTCTGAATTATGTTAGGTTTTTTTGATAGAGGAGCTGCATTTGAGTAATTTTAGTTGAAAATAACTTCGAATTTTTGGATTTTTGTACAGATTTTTGTCAATTTTAAAAAATTTTGTTTAAACCTACTCCGATTTTTCTGGATTATGTTAGGTTTTTTTGATAGAGGAGCTGCATTTGAGTAATTTTAGGTGAAATTAACTTCGAATTTTTGGATTTTTGTACAGATTTTTGTCAAATTTTAAAAAATTTTGTTGAAACCAACTTCGATTTTTCTGTATTATGTAAAGTTTTTTTGATAGAGGAGCTGCATTTGAGTAATTTCAGATGAAATTAACTTCGAATTTTTGGATTCTTGTACAGATTTTTGTCAAATTTTAAAAAATTTTGTTGAAACCAACTTCGATTTTTCTGGAATATTTTAGGTTTTTTTGATAGAGGAGCTGCATTTGAGTAATTTTAGTTGAAATTAACTTCGAATTTTTGGATGTTTGTACAGATTTTTGTCAAATTTTATAAAATTTGTTGAACCCAACTTCGATTTTTCTGGATTATGTTAGGTTTTTTTGATAGGGGAGCTGCATTTGAGTAATTCTAGTTGAAATTAACTTCGAATTTTTGGATTTTTGTACAGATTTTTGTCAAATTTTAAAAAATTTTGTTGAAACCAGCTTCGATTTTTCTGGATTATGTAAAGTTTTTTTGATAGAGGAGCTGCATTTGAGTAATTTTAGTTGAAAATAACTTCGAATTTTTGGATGTTTGTACATATTTTTTTCAAATTATAAAAAATTTTGTTGAAACCAACTTCGATTTTTCTGGATTATGTTAGGTTTTTTTGGTAGCGTGGCTGCATTTGAGTAATTTTAGTTGAAAATAACTTCGAATTTTTTGATTTTTGTACAGATTTTTGACAAATTTTAAAAAATTTTGTTTAAACCTACTTCGATTTTTCTGGATTATGTTAGGTTTTTTGATAGAGGAGCTGCATTTGAGTAATTTTAGTTGAAATTAACTTCGAATTTTGGGATTTTTGTACAGATGTTTGTCAAATTTTAAAAAATTTTTGTTGAAACCAACTTCGATTTTTCTGAATTATGTTAGGTTTTTTTGTTAGAGGAGCTGCATTTGAGTAATTTTAGTTGAAAATAACTTCGAATTTTTGGATTTTTGTAAAGATTTTTGTCAAATTTTAAAAAATTTTGTTGAAACCAACTTCGATTTTTCTGGATTATGTTAGGTTTTTTGGATCGAGGAGCTGCATTTGAGTAATTTTAGTTGTAATTAACTTCGAATTTTTGGATTTTTGTGCAGATTTTTGTTAAATTTTATAAAATTTTGTTGAACCCAACTTCGATTTTTCTGGATTATGTTAGGTTTTTTTGATAGAGGAGCTGCATTTGACTAATTCTAGTTGAAATTAATTTCGAATTTTTGGATTTTTGTACAGATTTTTGTCAAATTTTAAAAATTTTTGTTGAAACCAACTTCGATTTCTCCGGATTATGTTAGGTTTTTTTGATAGAGGAGCAGCTTTCGAGTAATTTTAGTTGATATTAACTTCGATTTTCTGGATTTTTGTACAGATTTTTGTCAAATTTTAAAAATTTTCGTGAAACCAACTTCGATTTTTCTGGATTATTTTAGGTTTTTTGGATAGAGGAGCTGCATTTGAGTAATTTTAGTTGTAATTAACTTCGAATTTTTGGATTTTTGTGCAGATTTTTGTAAAATTTTATAAAATTTTGTTGAACCCAACTTCGATTTTTCTGGATTATGTTAGATTTTTTTGATAGAGGAGCTGCATTTGAGTAATTTTAGTTGAAATTAACTTCGAATTTTTGGATTTCTGTACAGATTTTTGTCAAATTTTAAAAAATTTTGTTGAAACCAACTTCGATTTTTCTGGATTATGTTAGGTTTTTTGGATAGAGGAGCTGCATTTGAGTAATTTTAGTTGAAAATAACTTCGAATTTTTGGATTTTTGTACTGATATTTGTAAAATTTTAAAAAATTTTGTTGAACCCAACTTCGATTTTTCTGGATTATGTTAGGTTTTTTTGATAGAGGAGCTGCATTTGAGTAATTTTAGTTGAAATTAACTTCGAATTTTTGGATTCTTGTACAGATTTTTGTCAAATTTTAAAAAATTTTGTTGAAACCAACTTCGATTTCTCTGGATTATGTTAGGTTTTTTTGATAGAGGAGCAGCTTTCGAGTAATTTTAGTTGAAATTAACTTCGAATTTTTGGATTTTTGTACAGATTTTTGTCAAATTTTAAAATATTTTGTTGAAACCATCTTCGATTTTTCTGGAATATGTTAGGTTTTTTTGATAGAGGAGCTGCATTTGAGTAATTTTAGTTGAAAATAACTTCGAATTTTTGGATTCTTGTACAGATTTTTTGTCAAATTTTAAAAAATTTTGTTGAACCCAACTTCGATTTTTCTGGATTATGTTAGATTTTTTTGGTAGCGTGGCTGCATTTGAGTAATTTTAGTTGAAAATAACTTCGAATTTTTTGATTTTTGTACAGATTTTTGACAAATTTTAAAAAATTTTGTTTAAACCTACTTCGATTTTTCTGGATTATGTTAGGTTTTTTGATAGAGGAGCTGCATTTGAGTAATTTTAGTTGAAATTAACTTCGAATTTTGGGATTTTTGTACAGATGTTTGTCAAATTTTAAAAAATTTTTGTTGAAACCAACTTCGATTTTTCTGAATTATGTTAGGTTTTTTTGATAGAGGAGCTGCATTTGAGTAATTTTAGTTGAAAATAACTTCGAATTTTTGGATTTTTGTACAGATTTTTGTCAAATTTTAAAAAATTTTGTTTAAACCTACTCCGATTTTTCTGGATTATGTTAGGTTTTTTTGATAGAGGAGCTGCATTTGAGTAATTTTAGGTGAAATTAACTTCGAATTTTTGGATTTTTGTACAGATTTTTGTCAAATTTTAAAAAATTTTGTTGAAACCAACTTCGATTTTTCTGTATTATGTAAAGTTTTTTTGATAGAGGAGCTGCATTTGAGTAATTTCAGATGAAATTAACTTCGAATTTTTGGATTCTTGTACAGATTTTTGTCAAATTTTAAAAAATTTTGTTGAAACCAACTTCGATTTTTCTGGAATATTTTAGGTTTTTTTGATAGAGGAGCTGCATTTGAGTAATTTTAGTTGAAATTAACTTCGAATTTTTGGATGTTTGTACAGATTTTTGTCAAATTTTATAAAATTTGTTGAACCCAACTTCGATTTTTCTGGATTATGTTAGGTTTTTTTGATAGGGGAGCTGCATTTGAGTAATTCTAGTTGAAATTAACTTCGAATTTTTGGATTTTTGTACAGATTTTTGTCAAATTTTAAAAAATTTTGTTGAAACCAGCTTCGATTTTTCTGGATTATGTAAAGTTTTTTTGATAGAGGAGCTGCATTTGAGTAATTTTAGTTGAAAATAACTTCGAATTTTTGGATGTTTGTACATATTTTTTTCAAATTATAAAAAATTTTGTTGAAACCAACTTCGATTTTTCTGGATTATGTTAGGTTTTTTTGGTAGCGTGGCTGCATTTGAGTAATTTTAGTTGAAAATAACTTCGAATTTTTTGATTTTTGTACAGATTTTTGACAAATTTTAAAAAATTTTGTTTAAACCTACTTCGATTTTTCTGGATTATGTTAGGTTTTTTGATAGAGGAGCTGCATTTGAGTAATTTTAGTTGAAATTAACTTCGAATTTTGGGATTTTTGTACAGATGTTTGTCAAATTTTAAAAAATTTTTGTTGAAACCAACTTCGATTTTTCTGAATTATGTTAGGTTTTTTTGTTAGAGGAGCTGCATTTGAGTAATTTTAGTTGAAAATAACTTCGAATTTTTGGATTTTTGTAAAGATTTTTGTCAAATTTTAAAAAATTTTGTTGAAACCAACTTCGATTTTTCTGGATTATGTTAGGTTTTTTGGATCGAGGAGCTGCATTTGAGTAATTTTAGTTGTAATTAACTTCGAATTTTTGGATTTTTGTGCAGATTTTTGTTAAATTTTATAAAATTTTGTTGAACCCAACTTCGATTTTTCTGGATTATGTTAGGTTTTTTTGATAGAGGAGCTGCATTTGACTAATTCTAGTTGAAATTAATTTCGAATTTTTGGATTTTTGTACAGATTTTTGTCAAATTTTAAAAATTTTTGTTGAAACCAACTTCGATTTCTCCGGATTATGTTAGGTTTTTTTGATAGAGGAGCAGCTTTCGAGTAATTTTAGTTGATATTAACTTCGATTTTCTGGATTTTTGTACAGATTTTTGTCAAATTTTAAAAAATTTTCGTGAAACCAACTTCGATTTTTCTGGATTATTTTAGGTTTTTTGGATAGAGGAGCTGCATTTGAGTAATTTTAG
The DNA here is from genome assembly GCA_951215215.1 of Andrena trimmerana. Taxonomy (NCBI): domain Eukaryota; kingdom Metazoa; phylum Arthropoda; class Insecta; order Hymenoptera; family Andrenidae; genus Andrena; species Andrena trimmerana. Next base: position 43,201 of record CATNUO010000176.1, on the reverse strand, counting down.
TTGTAATTAACTTCGAATTTTTGGATTTTTGTGCAGATTTTTGTAAAATTTTATAAAATTTTGTTGAACCCAACTTCGATTTTTCTGGATTATGTTAGATTTTTTTGATAGAGGAGCTGCATTTGAGTAATTTTAGTTGAAATTAACTTCGAATTTTTGGATTTCTGTACAGATTTTTGTCAAATTTTAAAAAATTTTGTTGAAACCAACTTCGATTTTTCTGGATTATGTTAGGTTTTTTGGATAGAGGAGCTGCATTTGAGTAATTTTAGTTGAAAATAACTTCGAATTTTTGGATTTTTGTACTGATATTTGTAAAATTTTAAAAAATTTTGTTGAACCCAACTTCGATTTTTCTGGATTATGTTAGGTTTTTTTGATAGAGGAGCTGCATTTGAGTAATTTTAGTTGAAATTAACTTCGAATTTTTGGATTCTTGTACAGATTTTTGTCAAATTTTAAAAAATTTTGTTGAAACCAACTTCGATTTCTCTGGATTATGTTAGGTTTTTTTGATAGAGGAGCAGCTTTCGAGTAATTTTAGTTGAAATTAACTTCGAATTTTTGGATTTTTGTACAGATTTTTGTCAAATTTTAAAATATTTTGTTGAAACCATCTTCGATTTTTCTGGAATATGTTAGGTTTTTTTGATAGAGGAGCTGCATTTGAGTAATTTTAGTTGAAAATAACTTCGAATTTTTGGATTCTTGTACAGATTTTTTGTCAAATTTTAAAAAATTTTGTTGAAACCAACTTCGATTTTTCTGGAATATGTTAGGTTTTTTTGATAAAGGAGCTGCATTTGAGTGATTTTAGTTGAAATTAACTTCGAATTTTTGGATTTTTGTACAGATTTTTGTGAAATTTTAAAAAATTTTGTTGAAACCAACTTCGATTTTTCTGGATTATGTTAGGTTTTTTTGATAAAGGAGCTGCATTTGAGTAATTTTAGTTGAAATTAACTTCGAATTTTTGGATTTTTGTACAGATTTTTGTCAAATTTTAAAAATTTTGTTGAAACCAGCTTCGATTTTTCTGGATTATGTAAAGTTTTTTTGATAGAGGAGCTGCATTTGAGTAATTTTAGTTGAAAATAACTTCGAATTTTTGGATGTTTGTACATATTTTTTTCAAATTATAAAAAATTTTGTTGAAACCAACTTCGATTTTTCTGGATTATGTTAGGTTTTTTTGGTAGCGTGGCTGCATTTGAGTAATTTTAGTTGAAAATAACTTCGAATTTTTTGATTTTTGTACAGATTTTTGACAAATTTTAAAAAATTTTGTTTAAACCTACTTCGATTTTTCTGGATTATGTTAGGTTTTTTGATAGAGGAGCTGCATTTGAGTAATTTTAGTTGAAATTAACTTCGAATTTTGGGATTTTTGTACAGATGTTTGTCAAATTTTAAAAAATTTTTGTTGAAACCAACTTCGATTTTTCTGAATTATGTTAGGTTTTTTTGATAGAGGAGCTGCATTTGAGTAATTTCAGATGAAATTAACTTCGAATTTTTGGATTCTTGTACAGATTTTTGTCAAATTTTAAAAAATTTTGTTGAAACCAACTTCGATTTTTCTGGATTATGTTAGGTTTTTTGGATCGAGGAGCTGCATTTGAGTAATTTTAGTTGTAATTAACTTCGAATTTTTGGATTTTTGTGCAGATTTTTGTTAAATTTTATAAAATTTTGTTGAACCCAACTTCGATTTTTCTGGATTATGTTAGGTTTTTTTGATAGAGGAGCTGCATTTGACTAATTCTAGTTGAAATTAATTTCGAATTTTTGGATTTTTGTACAGATTTTTGTCAAATTTTAAAAATTTTTGTTGAAACCAACTTCGATTTTTCTGGATTATGTAAAGTTTTTTTGTTAGAGGAGCTGCATTTGAGTAATTTTAGTTGAAAATAACTTCGAATTTTTGGATTTTTGTAAAGATTTTTGTCAAATTTTAGTTGAAATTAACTTCGAATTTTTGGATTTTTGTACAGATTTTTGTCAAATTTTAAAAAATTTTGTTGAAACCAACTTCGATTTTTCTGGATTATGTTAGGTTTTTTGGATAGAGGAGCTGCATTTGAGTAATTTTAGTTGAAATTAACTTCGAATTTTTGGATTCTTGTACAGATTTTTGTCAAATTTTAAAAAATTCTGTTGAAACCAACTTTGATTTCTCCGGATTATGTTAGGTTTTTTTGATAGAGGAGCAGCTTTCGAGTAATTTTAGTTGATATTAACTTCGATTTTCTGGATTTTTGTACAGATTTTTGTCAAATTTTAAAAAATTTTCGTGAAACCAACTTCGATTTTTCTGGATTATTTTAGGTTTTTTGGATAGAGGAGCTGCATTTGAGTAATTTTAGTTGTAATTAACTTCGAATTTTTGGATTTTTGTGCAGATTTTTGTAAAATTTTATAAAATTTTGTTGAACCCAACTTCGATTTTTCTGGATTATGTTAGATTTTTTTGATAGAGGAGCTGCATTTGAGTAATTTTAGTTGAAATTAACTTCGAATTTTTGGATTTCTGTACAGATTTTTGTCAAATTTTAAAAAATTTTGTTGAAACCAACTTCGATTTTTCTGGATTATGTTAGGTTTTTTGGATAGAGGAGCTGCATTTGAGTAATTTTAGTTGAAAATAACTTCGAATTTTTGGATTTTTGTACTGATATTTGTAAAATTTTAAAAAATTTTGTTGAACCCAACTTCGATTTTTCTGGATTATGTTAGGTTTTTTTGATAGAGGAGCTGCATTTGAGTAATTTTAGTTGAAATTAACTTCGAATTTTTGGATTCTTGTACAGATTTTTGTCAAATTTTAAAAAATTTTGTTGAAACCAACTTCGATTTCTCTGGATTATGTTAGGTTTTTTTGATAGAGGAGCAGCTTTCGTGTAATTTTAGTTGAAATTAACTTCGAATTTTTGGATTTTTGTACAGATTTTTGTCAAATTTTAAAATATTTTGTTGAAACCATCTTCGATTTTTCTGGAATATGTTAGGTTTTTTTGATAGAGGAGCTGCATTTGAGTAATTTTAGTTGAAAATAACTTCGAATTTTTGGATTCTTGTACAGATTTTTTGTCAAATTTTAAAAAATTTTGTTGAAACCAACTTCGATTTTTCTGGAATATGTTAGGTTTTTTTGATAAAGGAGCTGCATTTGAGTGATTTTAGTTGAAATTAACTTCGAATTTTTGGATTTTTGTACAGATTTTTGTGAAATTTTAAAAAATTTTGTTGAAACCAACTTCGATTTTTCTGGATTATGTTAGGTTTTTTTGATAAAGGAGCTGCATTTGAGTAATTTTAGTTGAAATTAACTTCGAATTTTGGGATTTTTGTACAGATGTTTGTCAAATTTTAAAAAATTATGTTGAAACCAACTTCGATTTTTCTGAATTATGTTAGGTTTTTTTGATAGAGGAGCTGCATTTGAGTATTTTTAGTTGAAAATAACTTCGAATTTTTGGATTTTTGTGCAGATTTTTGTAAAATTTTATAACATTTTGTTGAACCCAACTTCGATTTTTCTGGATTATGTTAGGTTTTTTTGATAGAGGAGCTGCATTTGAGTAATTCTAGTTGAAATTAACTTCGAATTTTTGGATTTTTGTACAGATTTTTGTGAAATTTTAAAAAATTTTGTTGAAAACAACTTCGATTTTTCTGGATTATGTTAGGTTTTTTGGATAGAGGAGCTGCATTTGAGTAATTTTAGTTGAAATTATCTTCGAATTTTTGGATTTTTGTACAGATTTTTGTCAAATTTTATAAAATTTTGTTGATCCCAACTTCGATTTTTCTGGATTATGTTAGGTTTTTTGGATAGAGGAGCTGCATTTGAGTAATTTCAGATGAAATTAACTTCGAATTTTTGGATTCTTGTACAGATTTTTGTCAAATTTTAAAAAATTTTGTTGAAACCAACTTCGATTTTTCTGGAATATTTTAGGTTTTTTTGATAGAGGAGCTGCATTTGAGTAATTTTAGTTGAAATTAACTTCGAATTTTTGGATGTTTGTACAGATTTTTGTCAAATTTTAAAAAATTTTGTTCAAACCAACTTCGACTACTCTGGATTACGTTAGGTTTTTTTTGATAGAGGAGCTGCATTTGAGTAATTTTAGTTGAAATTAACTTCGAATTTTTGGATTTTTGTACAGATTTTTGTCAAATTTTAAAAAATTTTGTTGAAACCAGCTTCGATTTTTCTGGATTATGTAAAGTTTTTTGATAGAGGAGCTGCATTTGAGTAATTTTAGTTGAAATTAACTTCGAATTTTGGGATTTTTGTACAGATGTTTGTCAAATTTTAAAAAATTTTTGTTGAAACCAACTTCGATTTTTCTGAATTATGTTAGGTTTTTTTGATAGAGGAGCTGCATTTGAGTAATTTCAGATGAAATTAACTTCGAATTTTTGGATTCTTGTACAGATTTTTGTCAAATTTTAAAAAATTTTGTTGAAACCAACTTCGATTTTTCTGGAATATGTTAGGTTTTTTGATAGAGAAGCTGCATTTGACTAATTCTAGTTGAAATTAACTTCGAATTTTTGGAGTTTTGTACAGATTTTTGTCAAATTTTAAAAAATTTTGTTGGAACCAACTTCGATTTTCCTGGATTATGTTAGGTTTTTTTGATAGAGGAGCAGCTTTCGAGTAATTTTAGTTGAAATTAACTTCGAATTTTTGGATTTTTGTACAGATTTTTGTCAAATTTTAAAAAATTTTGTTGAAACCAACTTCGATTTTTCTGGATTATGTTAGGTTTTTTGGATCGAGGAGCTGCATTTGAGTAATTTTAGTTGTAATTAACTTCGAATTTTTGGATTTTTGTGCAGATTTTTGTTAAATTTTATAAAATTTTGTTGAACCCAACTTCGATTTTTCTGGATTATGTTAGGTTTTTTTGATAGAGGAGCTGCATTTGACTACTTCTAGTTGAAATTAATTTCGAATTTTTGGATTTTTGTACAGATTTTTGTCAAATTTTAAAAATTTTTGTTGAAACCAACTTCGATTTTTCTGGATTATGTAAAGTTTTTTTGTTAGAGGAGCTGCATTTGAGTAATTTTAGTTGAAAATAACTTCGAATTTTTGGATTTTTGTAAAGATTTTTGTCAAATTTTAGTTGAAATTAACTTCGAATTTTTGGATTTTTGTACAGATTTTTGTCAAATTTTAAAAAATTTTGTTGAAACCAACTTCGATTTTTCTGGATTATGTTAGGTTTTTTGGATAGAGGAGCTGCATTTGAGTAATTTTAGTTGAAATTAACTTCGAATTTTTGGATTCTTGTACAGATTTTTGTCAAATTTTAAAAAATTCTGTTGAAACCAACTTTGATTTCTCCGGATTATGTTAGGTTTTTTTGATAGAGGAGCAGCTTTCGAGTAATTTTAGTTGATATTAACTTCGATTTTTTGGATTTTTGTACAGATTTTTGTCAAATTTTAAAAAATTTTCTTGAAACCAACTTCGATTTTTCTGGATTATTTTAGGTTTTTTGGATAGAGGAGCTGCATTTGAGTAATTTTAGTTGTAATTAACTTCGAATTTTTGGATTTTTGTGCAGATTTTTGTAAAATTTTATAAAATTTTGTTGAACCCAACTTCGATTTTTCTGGATTATGTTAGATTTTTTTGATAGAGGAGCTGCATTTGAGTAATTTTAGTTGAAATTAACTTCGAATTTTTGGATTTCTGTAGAGATTTTTGTCAAATTTTAAAAAATTTTGTTGAAACCAACTTCGATTTTTCAGGATTTTGTTAGGTTTTTTGGATAGAGGAGCTGCATTTGAGTAATTTTAGTTGAAAATAACTTCGAATTTTTGGATTTTTGTACTGATATTTGTAAAATTTTAAAAAATTTTGTTGAACCCAACTTCGATTTTTCTGGATTATGTTAGGTTTTTTTGATAGAGGAGCTGCATTTGAGTAATTTTAGTTGAAATTAACTTCGAATTTTTGGATTCTTGTACAGATTTTTGTCAAATTTTAAAAAATTTTGTTGAAACCAACTTCGATTTCTCTGGATTATGTTAGGTTTTTTTGATAGAGGAGCAGCTTTCGAGTAATTTTAGTTGAAATTAACTTCGAATTTTTGGATTTTTGTACAGATTTTTGTCAAATTTTAAAATATTTTGTTGAAACCATCTTCGATTTTTCTGGAATATGTTAGTTTTTTTTGATAGAGGAGCTGCATTTGAGTAATTTTAGTTGAAATTAACTTCGAATTTTTGGATTTTTGTACAGATTTTTGTCAAATTTTAAAAAATTTTGTTCAAACCAACTTCGATTACTCTGGATTACGTTAGGTTTTTTTGATAGAGGAGCTGCATTTGAGTAATTTTAGTTGAAATTAACTTCGAATTTTTGGATTTTTGTGCAGATTTTTGTCAAATTTTATAAAATTTGTTGAACCCAACTTCGATTTTTCTGGATTATGTTAGGTTTTTTTGATAGAGGAGCTGCATTTGAGTAATTCTAGTTGAAATTAACTTCGAATTTTTGGATTTTTGTACAGATTTTTGTCAAATTTTAAAAAATTTTGTTGAAACCAACTTCGATTTTTCTGGATTATGTAAAGTTTTTTTGATAGAGGAGCTGCATTTGAGTAATTTTAGTTGAAAATAACTTCGAATTTTTGGATTTTTGTGCAGATTTTGGTCAAATTTTAAAAATTTTGTTGAAACCAACATCGATTTCTCTGGATTATGTTAGGTTTTTTTGATGGAGGAGCTGCATTTGAGTAATTCTAGTTGAAATTAACTTCGAATTTTTGGATTCTTGTACAGATTTTTGTCAAATTTTAAAAAATTTTGTTGAAACCAACTTCGATTTCTCTGGATTATGTTAGGTTTTTTTGATAGAGGAGCAGCTTTCGAGTAATTTTAGTTGAAATTAACTTCGAATTTTTGGATTTTTGTACAGATTTTTGTCAAATTTTAAAATATTTTGTTGAAACCATCTTCGATTTTTCTGGAATATGTTAGTTTTTTTTGATAGAGGAGCTGCATTTGAGTAATTTTAGTTGAAATTAACTTCGAATTTTTGGATTTTTGTACAGATTTTTGTCAAATTTTAAAAAATTTTGTTCAACCCAACTTCGATTACTCTGGATTACGTTAGGTTTTTTTGATAGAGGAGCTGCATTTGAGTAATTTTAGTTGAAATTAACTTCGAATTTTTGGATTTTTGTGCAGATTTTTGTCAAATTTTATAAAATTTGTTGAACCCAACTTCGATTTTTCTGGATTATGTTAGGTTTTTTTGATAGAGGAGCTGCATTTGAGTAATTCTAGTTGAAATTAACTTCGAATTTTTGGATTTTTGTACAGATTTTTGTCAAATTTTAAAAAATTTTGTTGAAACCAACTTCGATTTTTCTGGATTATGTAAAGTTTTTTTGATAGAGGAGCTGCATTTGAGTAATTTTAGTTGAAAATAACTTCGAATTTTTGGATTTTTGTGCAGATTTTGGACAAATTTTAAAAAATTTTGTTGAAACCAACATCGATTTCTCTGGATTATGTTAGGTTTTTTTGATGGAGGAGCTGCATTTGAGTAATTCTAGTTGAAATTAACTTCGAATTTTTGGATTTTTGTACAGATTTTTGTGAAATTTTAAAAAATTTTGTTGAAACCAACTTCGATTTTTCTGTATTATGTAAAGTTTTTTTGTTAGAGGAGCTGCATTTGAGTAATTTTAGTTGAAAATAACTTCGAATTTTTGGATTATTGTACAGATTTTTTCAAATTTTAAAAAATTTTGTTGAAATCAACTTCGATTTTTTGTGGAATATGTTAGGTTTTTTTTGATAAAGGAGCTGCATTTGAGTAATTCTAGTTGAAATTAACTTCGAATTTTTTGGATTTTTGTACAGATTTTTGTCAAATTTTAAAAAATTTTGTTGAAACCAACTTCGATTTTTCTGTATTATGTAAAGTTTTTTTGTTAGAGGAGCTGCATTTGAGTAATTTTAGTTGAAAATAACTTCGAATTTTTGGATTTTTGTAAAGATTTTTGTCAAATTTTAGTTGAAATTAACTTCGAATTTTTGGATTTTTGTACAGATTTTTGTCAAATTTTAAAAAATTTTGTTGAAACCAACTTCGATTTTTCTGGATTATGTTAGGTTTTTTGGATAGAGGAGCTGCATTTGAGTAATTTTAGTTGAAATTAACTTCGAATTTTTGGATTCTTGTACAGATTTTTGTCAAATTTTAAAAAATTCTGTTGAAACCAACTTTGATTTCTCCGGATTATGTTAGGTTTTTTTGATAGAGGAGCAGCTTTCGAGTAATTTTAGTTGATATTAACTTCGATTTTTTGGATTTTTGTACAGATTTTTGTCAAATTTTAAAAAATTTTCTTGAAACCAACTTCGATTTTTCTGGATTATTTTAGGTTTTTTGGATAGAGGAGCTGCATTTGAGTAATTTTAGTTGTAATTAACTTCGAATTTTTGGATTTTTGTGCAGATTTTTGTAAAATTTTATAAAATTTTGTTGAACCCAACTTCGATTTTTCTGGATTATGTTAGATTTTTTTGATAGAGGAGCTGCATTTGAGTAATTTTAGTTGAAATTAACTTCGAATTTTTGGATTTCTGTACAGATTTTTGTCAAATTTTAAAAAATTTTGTTGATACCAACTTCGATTTTTCAGGATTATGTTAGGTTTTTTGGATAGAGGAGCTGCATTTGAGTAATTTTAGTTGAAAATAACTTCGAATTTTTGGATTTTTGTACTGATATTTGTAAAATTTTAAAAAATTTTGTTGAACCCAACTTCGATTTTTCTGGATTATGTTAGGTTTTTTTGATAGAGGAGCTGCATTTGAGTAATTTTAGTTGAAATTAACTTCGAATTTTTGGATTCTTGTACAGATTTTGGTCAAATTTTAAAAAATTTTGTTGAAACCAACATCGATTTCTCTGGATTATGTTAGGTTTTTTTGATGGAGGAGCTGCATTTGAGTAATTCTAGTTGAAATTAACTTCGAATTTTTGGATTTTTGTACAGATTTTTGTGAAATTTTAAAAAATTTTGTTGAAACCAACTTCGATTTTTCTGTATTATGTAAAGTTTTTTTGTTAGAGGAGCTGCATTTGAGTAATTTTAGTTGAAAATAACTTCGAATTTTTGGATTATTGTACAGATTTTTTCAAATTTTAAAAAATTTTGTTGAAATCAACTTCGATTTTTTGTGGAATATGTTAGGTTTTTTTGATAAAGGAGCTGCATTTGAGTAATTCTAGTTGAAATTAACTTCGAATTTTTGGATTTTTGTACAGATTTTTGTCAAATTTTAAAAAATTTTGTTGAAACCAACTTCGATTTTTCTGTATTATGTAAAGTTTTTTTGTTAGAGGAGCTGCATTTGAGTAATTTTAGTTGAAAATAACTTCGAATTTTTGGATTTTTGTAAAGATTTTTGTCAAATTTTAGTTGAAATTAACTTCGAATTTTTGGATTTTTGTACAGATTTTTGTCAAATTTTAAAAAATTTTGTTGAAACCAACTTCGATTTTTCTGGATTATGTTAGGTTTTTTGGATAGAGGAGCTGCATTTGAGTAATTTTAGTTGAAATTAACTTCGAATTTTTGGATTCTTGTACAGATTTTTGTCAAATTTTAAAAAATTCTGTTGAAACCAACTTTGATTTCTCCGGATTATGTTAGGTTTTTTTGATAGAGGAGCAGCTTTCGAGTAATTTTAGTTGATATTAACTTCGATTTTTTGGATTTTTGTACAGATTTTTGTCAAATTTTAAAAAATTTTCTTGAAACCAACTTCGATTTTTCTGGATTATTTTAGGTTTTTTGGATAGAGGAGCTGCATTTGAGTAATTTTAGTTGTAATTAACTTCGAATTTTTGGATTTTTGTGCAGATTTTTGTAAAATTTTATAAAATTTTGTTGAACCCAACTTCGATTTTTCTGGATTATGTTAGATTTTTTTGATAGAGGAGCTGCATTTGAGTAATTTTAGTTGAAATTAACTTCGAATTTTTGGATTTCTGTACAGATTTTTGTCAAATTTTAAAAAATTTTGTTGATACCAACTTCGATTTTTCAGGATTATGTTAGGTTTTTTGGATAGAGGAGCTGCATTTGAGTAATTTTAGTTGAAAATAACTTCGAATTTTTGGATTTTTGTACTGATATTTGTAAAATTTTAAAAAATTTTGTTGAACCCAACTTCGATTTTTCTGGATTATGTTAGGTTTTTTTGATAGAGGAGCTGCATTTGAGTAATTTTAGTTGAAATTAACTTCGAATTTTTGGATTCTTGTACAGATTTTTGTCAAATTTTAAAAAATTTTGTTGAAACCAACTTCGATTTCTCTGGATTATGTTAGGTTTTTTTGATAGAGGAGCAGCTTTCGAGTAATTTTAGTTGAAATTAACTTCGAATTTTTGGATTTTTGTACAGATTTTTGTCAAATTTTAAAATATTTTGTTGAAACCATCTTCGATTTTTCTGGAATATGTTAGTTTTTTTTGATAGAGGAGCTGCATTTGAGTAATTTTAGTTGAAATTAACTTCGAATTTTTGGATTTTTGTACATATTTTTGTCAAATTTTAAAAAATTTTGTTCAAACCAACTTCGATTACTCTGGATTACGTTAGGTTTTTTTGATAGAGGAGCTGCATTTGAGTAATTTTAGTTGAAATTAACTTCGAATTTTTGGATTTTTGTGCAGATTTTTGTCAAATTTTATAAAATTTGTTGAACCCAACTTCGATTTTTCTGGATTATGTTAGGTTTTTTTGATAGAGGAGCTGCATTTGAGTAATTCTAGTTGAAATTAACTTCGAATTTTTGGATTTTTGTACAGATTTTTGTCAAATTTTAAAAAATTTTGTTGAAACCAACTTCGATTTTTCTGGATTATGTAAAGTTTTTTTGATAGAGGAGCTGCATTTGAGTAATTTTAGTTGAAAATAACTTCGAATTTTTGGATTTTTGTGCAGATTTTGGTCAAATTTTAAAAAATTTTGTTGAAACCAACATCGATTTCTCTGGATTATGTTAGGTTTTTTTGATGGAGGAGCTGCATTTGAGTAATTCTAGTTGAAATTAACTTCGAATTTTTGGATTTTTGTACAGATTTTTGTGAAATTTTAAAAAATTTTGTTGAAACCAACTTCGATTTTTCTGTATTATGTAAAGTTTTTTTGTTAGAGGAGCTGCATTTGAGTAATTTTAGTTGAAAATAACTTCGAATTTTTGGATTATTGTACAGATTTTTTCAAATTTTAAAAAATTTTGTTGAAATCAACTTCGATTTTTTGTGGAATATGTTAGGTTTTTTTGATAAAGGAGCTGCATTTGAGTAATTCTAGTTGAAATTAACTTCGAATTTTTGGATTTTTGTACAGATTTTTGTCAAATTTTAAAAAATTTTGTTGAAACCAACTTCGATTTTTCTGGATTATGTAAAGTTTTTTTGATAGAGGAGCTGCATTTGAGTAATTTTAGTTGAAAATAACTTCGAATTTTTGGATTTTTGTGCAGATTTTGGTCAAATTTTAAAAAATTTTGTTGAAACCAACATCGATTTCTCTGGATTATGTTAGGTTTTTTTGATGGAGGAGCTGCATTTGAGTAATTCTAGTTGAAATTAACTTCGAATTTTTGGATTTTTGTACAGATTTTTGTGAAATTTTAAAAAATTTTGTTGAAACCAACTTCGATTTTTCTGTATTATGTAAAGTTTTTTTGTTAGAGGAGCTGCATTTGAGTAATTTTAGTTGAAAATAACTTCGAATTTTTGGATTATTGTACAGATTTTTTCAAATTTTAAAAAATTTTGTTGAAATCAACTTCGATTTTTTGTGGAATATGTTAGGTTTTTTTGATAAAGGAGCTGCATTTGAGTAATTTTAGTTGAAATTAACTTCGAATTTTGGGATTTTTGTACAGATGTTTGTCAAATTTTAAAAAATTATGTTGAAACCAACTTCGATTTTGCTGGATTATGTTAGGTTTTTTTGATAGAGGAGCTGCATTTGAGTATTTTTAGTTGAAAATAACTTCGAATTTTTGGATTTTTGTGCAGATTTTTGTAAAATTTTATAACATTTTGTTGAACCCAACTTCGATTTTTCTGGATTATGTTAGGTTTTTTTGATAGAGGAGCTGCATTTGAGTAATTCTAGTTGAAATTAACTTCGAATTTTTGGATTTTTGTACAGATTTTTAAAAAATTTTAAAAAATTTTGTTGAAACCAACTTCGATTTTTCTGGATTATGTTAGTTTTTTGGATAGAGGAGCGGCATTTGAGTAATTTTAGTTGTAATTAACTTCGAATTTTTGGATTTTTGTGCAGATTTTTGTAAAATTTTAAAAAATTTTGTTTAAACCTACTTCGATTTTTCTGTATTATGTAAAGTTTTTTTGTTAGAGGAGCTGCATTTGAGTAATTTTAGTTGAAAATAACTTCGAATTTTTGGATTCTTGTACAGATTTTTTGTCAAATTTTAAAAAATTTTGTTGAAACCAACTTCGATTTTTCTGGAATATGTTAGGTTTTTTTGATAAAGGAGCTGCATTTGAGTAATTTTAGTTGAAATTAACTTCGAATTTTTGGATTTTTGTACAGATTTTTGTGAAATTTTAAAAAATTTTGTTGAAACCAACTTCGATTTTTCTGGATTATGTTAGGTTTTTTTGATAAAGGAGCTGCATTTGAGTAATTCTAGTTGAAATTAACTTCGAATTTTTGGATTTTTGTACAGATTTTTGTGAAATTTTAAAAAATTATGTTGAAACCAACTTCGATTTTTCTGAATTATGTTAGGTTTTTTTGATAGAGGAGCTGCATTTGAGTATTTTTAGTTGAAAATAACTTCGAATTTTTGGATTTTTGTGCAGATTTTTGTAAAATTTTATAAAATTTTGTTGATCCCAACTTCGATTTTTCTGGATTATGTTAGGTTTTTTGGATAGAGGAGCTGCATTTGAGTAATTTTAGGTGAAATTATCTTCGAATTTTTGGATTTTTGTACAGATTTTTGTCAAATTTTAAAAAATTTTGTTGAAACCAACTTCGATTTTTCTGGATTATGTTAGGTTTTTTGGATAGAGGAGCTGCATTTGAGTAATTTTAGTTGAAATTATCTTCGAATTTTTGGATTTTTGTACAGATTTTTGTCAAATTTTATAAAATTTTCTTGAACCCAACTTCGATTTTTCTGGATTATGTTAGGTTTTTTTGATAGAGGAGCTGCATTTGAGTAATTCTAGTTGAAATTAACTTCGAATTTTTGGATTTTTGTACAGATTTTTGTCAAATTTTAAAATATTTTGTTGAAACCAACTTCGATTTTTCTGAATTATGTTAGGTTTTTTTGATAGAGGAGCTGCATTTGAGTAATTTTAGTTGAAATTAACTTCGAATTTTTTGATTTTTGTACAGATTTTTGTCAAATTTTAAAAAGTTTTGTTGAAATCAACTTCGATTTTTCTGGAATATGTTAGGTTTTTTTGATAGAGGAGCTGCATTTGAGTAATTTTAGTTGAAATTATCTTCGAATTTTTGGATTTTTTGTACAGATTTTTGTCAAATTTTAAAAATTTTTGTTGAAACCAACTTCGATTTTTCTGAATTATGTTAGGTTTTTTTGATAGAGGAGCTGCATTTGAGTAATTTTAGTTGAAAATAACTTCGAATTTTTGGATTTTTGTACAGATTTTTGTCAAATTTTAAAAAATTTTGTTCAAACCAACTTCGATTACTCTGGATTACGTTAGGTTTTTTTTGATAGAGGAGCTGCATTTGAGTAATTTTAGTTGAAATTAAACTTCGAATTTTTGGATTTTTGTGCAGATTTTTGTCAAATTTTATAAAATTTGTTGAACCCAACTTCGATTTTTTCTGGATTATGTTAGGTTTTTTTGATAGAGGAGCTGCATTTGAGTAATTCTAGTTGAAATTAACTTCGAATTTTTGGATTTTTGTACAGATTTTGTCAAATTTTAAAAAATTTTGTTCAAACCAACTTCGATTACTCTGGATTACGTTAGGTTTTTTTGATAGAGGAGCTGCATTTGAGTAATTTTAGTTGAAATTAACTTCGAATTTTTGGATTTTTGTGCAGATTTTTTGTCAAATTTTATAAAATTTGTTGAACCCAACTTCGATTTTTCTGGATTATGTTAGGTTTTTTTGATAGAGGAGCTGCATTTGAGTAATTCTAGTTGAAATTAACTTCGAATTTTTGGATTTTTGTACAGATTTTTGTCAAATTTTAAAAAATTTTGTTGAAACCAACTTCGATTTTTCTGGATTATGTAAAGTTTTTTTGATAGAGGAGCTTGCATTTGAGTAATTTTAGTTGAAAATAACTTCGAATTTTTTGGATGTTTGTACATATTTTTTTTCAAATTATAAAAAATTTTGTTGAAAACCAACTTCGATTTTTCTGGATTATGTTAGGTTTTTTTGGTAGCGTGGCTGCATTTGAGTAATTTTAGTTGAAAATAACTTCGAATTTTTTGATTTTTGTACAGATTTTTGACAAATTTTAAAAAATTTTGTATAAACCTACTTTCGATTTTTCTGGATTATGTTAGGTTTTTTGATAGAGGAGCTGCATTTGAGTAATTTTAGTTGAAATTAACTTCGAATTTTGGGATTTTTGTACAGATGTTTGTCAAATTTTAAAAAATTTTGTTGAAACCAACATCGATTTCTCTGGATTATGTTAGGTTTTTTTGATGGAGGAGCTGCATTTGAGTAATTCTAGTTGAAATTAACTTCGAATTTTTGGATTTTTGTACAGATTTTTGTGAAATTTTAAAAAATTTTTTTGAAACCAACTTCGATTTTTCTGTATTATGTAAAGTTTTTTTGTTAGAGGAGCTGCATTTGAGTAATTTTAGTTGAAAATAACTTCGAATTTTTGGATTATTGTACAGATTTTTTCAAATTTTAAAAAATTTTGTTGAAATCAACTTCGATTTTTTGTGGAATATGTTAGGTTTTTTTGATAAAGGAGCTGCATTTGAGTAATTTTAGTTGAAATTAACTTCGAATTTTGGGATTTTTGTACAGATGTTTGTCAAATTTTAAAAAATTATGTTGAAACCAACTTCGATTTTGCTGGATTATGTTAGGTTTTTTTGATAGAGGAGCTGCATTTGAGTATTTTTAGTTGAAAATAACTTCGAATTTTTGGATTTTTGTGCAGATTTTTGTAAAATTTTATAACATTTTGTTGAACCCAACTTCGATTTTTCTGGATTATGTTAGGTTTTTTTGATAGAGGAGCTGCATTTGAGTAATTCTAGTTGCAATTAACTTCGAATTTTTGGATTTTTGTACAGATTTTTGTCAAATTTTAAAAAATTTTGTTTAAACCTACTTCGATTTTTCTGTATTATGTAAAGTTTTTTTGATAGAGGAGCTGCATTTGAGTAATTTTAGTTGAAATTAACTTCGAATTTTTGGATTCTTGTACAGATTTTTTGTCAAATTTTAAAAAATTTTGTTGAAACCAACTTCGATTTTTCTGGATTATGTTAGTTTTTTGGATAGAGGAGCTGCATTTGAGTAATTTTAGTTGTAATTAACTTCGAATTTTTGGATTTTTGTGCAGATTTTTGTAAAATTTTAAAAAATTTTGTTTAAACCTACTTCGATTTTTCTGTATTATGTAAAGTTTTTTTGTTAGAGGAGCTGCATTTGAGTAATTTTAGTTGAAAATAACTTCGAATTTTTGGATTCTTGTACAGATTTTTTGTCAAATTTTAAAAAATTTTGTTGAAACCAACTTCGATTTTTCTGGAATATGTTAGGTTTTTTTGATAAAGGAGCTGCATTTGAGTAATTTTAGTTGAAATTAACTTCGAATTTTTGGATTTTTGTACAGATTTTTGTGAAATTTTAAAAAATTTTGTTGAAACCAACTTCGATTTTTCTGGATTATGTTAGGTTTTTTTGATAAAGGAGCTGCATTTGAGTAATTCTAGTTGAAATTAACTTCGAATTTTTGGATTTTTGTACAGATTTTTGTGAAATTTTAAAAAATTATGTTGAAACCAACTTCGATTTTTCTGAATTATGTTAGGTTTTTTTGATAGAGGAGCTGCATTTGAGTATTTTTAGTTGAAAATAACTTCGAATTTTTGGATTTTTGTGCAGATTTTTGTAAAATTTTATAAAATTTTGTTGATCCCAACTTCGATTTTTCTGGATTATGTTAGGTTTTTTTGATAGAGGAGCTGCATTTGAGTAATTCTAGTTGAAATTAACTTCGAATTTTTGGATTTTTGTACAGATTTTTGTCAAATTTTAAAAAATTTTGTTGAAACCAACTTCGATTATTCTGGATTATGTAAAGTTTTTTGATAGAGGAGCTGCATTTGAGTAATTTTAGTTGAAAATAACTTCGAATTTTTGGATGTTTGTACATTTTTTTTTCAAATTATAAAAAATTTTGATGAAACCAACTTCGATTTTTCTGGATTATGTTAGGTTTTTTTGGTAGCGTCGCTGCATTTGAGTAATTTTAGTTGAAATTAACTTCGAATTTTTGGATTTTTGTACAGATTTTTGTCAAATTTTAAAAAATTTTGTTCAAACCAACTTCGATTACTCTGGATTACGTTAGGTTTTTTTGATAGAGGAGCTGCATTTGAGTAATTTTAGTTGAAATTAACTTCGAATTTTTGGATTTTTGTGCAGATTTTTGTCAAATTTTATAAAATTTGTTGAACCCAACTTCGATTTTTCTGGATTATGTTAGGTTTTTTTGATAGAGGAGCTGCATTTAAGTAATTCTAGTTGAAATTAACTTCGAATTTTTGGATTTTTGTACAGATTTTTGTCAAATTTTAAAAAATTTTGTTGA
Source organism: Andrena trimmerana (assembly GCA_951215215.1). Taxonomy (NCBI): domain Eukaryota; kingdom Metazoa; phylum Arthropoda; class Insecta; order Hymenoptera; family Andrenidae; genus Andrena; species Andrena trimmerana. The sequence continues at coordinate 26,322 of CATNUO010000176.1, read as the reverse complement.
AACCAACTTCGATTTTTCTGGATTATGTAAAGTTTTTTTGATAGAGGAGCTGCATTTGAGTAATTTTAGTTGAAAATAACTTCGAATTTTTGGATGTTTGTACATATTTTTTTCAAATTATAAAATATTTTGTTGAAACCAACTTCGATTTTTCTGGATTATGTTAGGTTTTTTTGATAGAGGAGCTGCATTTGAGTATTTTTAGTTGAAAATAACTTCGAATTTTTGGATTTTTGTGCAGATTTTTGTAAAATTTTATAACATTTTGTTGAACCCAACTTCGATTTTTCTGGATTATGTTAGGTTTTTTTGATAGAGGAGCTGCATTTGAGTAATTCTAGTTGAAATTAACTTCGAATTTTTGGATTTTTGTACAGATTTTTGTGAAATTTTAAAAAATTTTGTTGAAAACAACTTCGATTTTTCTGGATTATGTTAGGTTTTTTGGATAGAGGAGCTGCATGTGAGTAATTTTAGTTGAAATTATCTTCGAATTTTTGGATTTTTGTACAGATTTTTGTCAAATTTTATAAAATTTTGTTGATCCCAACTTCGATTTTTCTGGATTATGTTAGGTTTTTTGGATAGAGGAGCTGCATTTGAGTAATTTTAGGTGAAATTATCTTCGAATTTTTGGATTTTTGTACAGATTTTTGTCAAATTTTAAAAAATTTTGTTGAAACCAACTTCGATTTTTCTGGATTATGTTAGGTTTTTTGGATAGAGGAGCTGCATTTGAGTAATTTTAGTTGAAATTAACTTCGAATTTTTGGATTTTTGTACAGATTTTTGTCAAATTTTAAAAAGTTTTGTTGAAATCAACTTCGATTTTTCTGGAATATGTTAGGTTTTTTTGATAGAGGAGCTGCATTTGAGTAATTTTAGTTGAAATTATCTTCGAATTTTTGGATTTTTGTACAGATTTTTGTCAAATTTTAAAAAATTTTTGTTGAAACCAACTTCGATTTTTCTGAATTATGTTAGGTTTTTTTGATAGAGGAGCTGCATTTGAGTAATTTTAGTTGAAAATAACTTCGAATTTTTGGATTTTTGTACAGATTTTTGTCAAATTTTAAAAAATTTTGTTTAAACCTACTCCGATTTTTCTGGATTATGTTAGGTTTTTTTGATAGAGGAGCTGCATTTGAGTAATTTTAGTTGAAATTAACTTCGAATTTTTGGATTTTTGTACAGATTTTTGTCAAATTTTAAAAAATTTTGTTGAAACCAACTTCGATTTTTCTGTATTATGTAAAGTTTTTTTGATAGAGGAGCTGCATTTGAGTAATTTCAGATGAAATTAACTTGGAATATTTGGATTCTTGTACAGATTTTTGTCAAATTTTAAAAAATTTTGTTGAAACCAACTTCGATTTTTCTGGAATATGTTAGGTTTTTTGATAGAGAAGCTGCATTTGACTAATTCTAGTTGAAATTAACTTCGAATTTTTGGAGTTTTGTACAGATTTTTGTCAAATTTTAAAAAATTTTGTTGGAACCAACTTCGATTTTCCTGGATTATGTTAGGTTTTTTTGATAGAGGAGCTGCATTTGAGTATTTTTAGTTGAAAATAACTTCGAATTTTTGGATTTTTGTACAGATTTTTGTCAAATTTTATAGAATTTTGTTGAACCCAACTTCGATTTTTCTGGATTATGTTTGGTTTTTTTTATAGAGGAGCTGCATTTGAGTAATTTTAGTTGAAATTAACTTCGAATTTTTGGATGTTTGTACAGATTTTTGTCAAATTATAAAAAGTTTTGTTGAAACCTACTTCGATTTTTCTGGATTATGTTAGGTTTTTTTGATAGAGGAGCTGCATTTGAGTAATTTTAGTTTAAATTAACTTCGAATTTTTGGATTTTTGTTCAGATGTTTGTCAAATTTTAAAAAATTTTGTTGAAACCAACTTCGATTTTTCTGGATTATGTAAAGTTTTTTTGATAGAGGAGCTGCATTTGAGTAATTTTGGTTGAAAATAACTTCGAATTTTTGGATTTTTGTACAGATTTTTGTCAAATTTTAAAAAATTTTGTTGAAACCTACTTCGATTTTTCTGGATTATGTTAGGTTTTTTTGATAGAGGAGCTGCATTTGAGTAATTTTAGTTTAAATTAACTTCGAATTTTTGGATTTTTGTACAGATATTTGTCAAATTATAAAAAATTTTGTTGAAACCAACTTCGAGTTTTCTGGATTATGTTAGGTATTTTTGATAGAGGAACTGCATTTGAGTAATTTTAGTTGAAATTAACTTCGAATTTTTGGATTTTGTACAGATTTTTGTAAAAATTTAAAAAATTTTGTTGAAGCCAACTTCGATTTCTCTGGATTATGTAAAGTTTTTTTGATAGAGGAGCTGCATTTGAGTAATTTTAGTTGAAATTAACTTCGAATTTTTGGATTTTTGTACAAATTTTTGTCAAATTTTAAAAAATTTTGTTTAAACCTACTTCGATTTTTCTGGATTATGTTATGTTTTTTTGATAGAGGAGCTGCATTTGAGTAATTTTAGTCTAAATTAACTTCGAATTTTTGGATTTTTGTACAGATTTTTGTAAAATTTTAAAAAAATTTGTTGAAACCAACTTCGATTTTTCAGGAATATGTTAGGTTTTTTTTGATAGACGAGCTGCATTTGAGTAATTCTAGTTGAAATTAACTTCGATTTTTGGGATTTTTGTACAGATTTTTGTCAAATTTTAAAAAATTCTGTTGAAACCTACTTCGATTTTTCAGGAATATGTTAGGCTTTTTTGATAGAGGAGCTGCATTTGAGTAATTTTAGTTGAAATTAACTTCGCATTTTTAGATTTTTGTACAGATATTTGTGAAATTTTAAAAAATTTCGTTGAAACCAACTTCGATTATTCTGGATTACGTTAGGTTTGTTTGGTAGCGGAACTGCATTTGAGTAATTTTAGTTGTAATTAACTTCGAATTTTTGGATTTTTGTACAGATTTTTCTCAAATTTTAAAAAATTTGTTGAAGCCTGTTTCGATTTTTCTGGATTATGTTAGGTTTTTTGGATAGAGGAGCTGCATTCGAGTAATTTTAGTTGAAATTAACTTCGATTTTTGGATTTTTGTACAGATTTTTGTCAAATTTTAAAAAATTTTGTTGAAACCAACTTCAATTTTTCTGCATTATGTTAGGTTTTTTTGATAGAGGAGCTGCATTTGAGTAATTCTAGTTGAAATTATCTTCGGATTTTTGGATTTTTGTACAGATTTTTGTCAAATTTTATAAAATTTTGTTGAACCCAACTTCGATTTTTCTGGATTATGTTAGGTTTTTTTGATAGAGGAGCTGCATTTGAGTAATTTTAGTTGAAATTAACTTCGAATTTTTGGATTTTTGTACAGATTTTTGTCAAATTTTAAAAAATTTTGTTGAACCCAATTTCGATTTTTCTGGATTATGTAAAGTTTTTTTGATAGAGGAGCTGCATTTGAGTAATTTTAGTTGGAAGTAACTTCGAATTTTTGGATGTTTGTACAGATTTTTGTCAAATTTTAAAAAATTTTCTTGAAACCAACTTCGATTTTTCTGGATTATTTTAGGTTTTTTTGATAGAGGAGCTGCATTTGAGTAATTTTAGTTTAAATTAACTTCGAATATTTGGATTTTTGTTCAGATGTTTGTCAAATTTGAAAAAATTTTGTTGAAACCAACTTCGATTTTTCTGGATTATGTAAAGTTTTTTTGATAGAGGAGCTGCATTTGAGTAATTTTAGTTTAAATTAACTTCGAATTTTGGGATTTTTGTACAGATTTTTGTCAAACTTTAAAAAATTTTGTTGAAACCAACTTCGATTTTTCTGGATTATGTTAGGTTTTTGGATAGAGGAGCTGCATTTGCGTAATTTTAGTTGCAATAACTTCGAATTTTTGGATTTTTGTACAGATTTTTGTCAAATTTTATAGAATTTTGTTGAACCCAACTTCGATTTTTCTGGATTATGTTTGGTTTTTTTTATAGAGGAGCTGCATTTGAGTAATTTTAGTTGAAATTAACTTCGAATTTTTGGACGTTTGTACAGATTTTTGTCAAATTATAAAAAATTTTGTTGAAACCTACTTCGATTTTTCTGGATTATGTTAGGTTTTTTTGATAGAGGAGCTGCATTTGAGTAATTTTAGTTTAAATTAACTTCGAATTTTTGGATTTTTGTTCAGATGTTTGTCAAATTTTAAAAAATTTTGTTGAAACCAACTTCGATTTTTCTGGATTATGTAAAGTTTTTTTGATAGAGGAGCTGCATTTGAGTAATTTTGGTTGAAAATAACTTCGAATTTTTGGATTTTTGTACAGATTTTTGTCAAATTTTAAAAAATTTTGTTGAAACCTACTTCGATTTTTCTGGATTATGTTAGGTTTTTTTGATAGAGGAGCTGCATTTGAGTAATTTTAGTTTAAATTAACTTCGAATTTTTGGATTTTTGTACAGATTTTTGTCAAATTATAAAAAATTTTGTTGAAACCAACTTCGAGTTTTCTGGATTATGTTAGGTATTTTTGATAGAGGAACTGCATTTGAGTAATTTTAGTTGAAATTAACTTCGAATTTTTGGATTTTGTACAGATTTTTGTAAAAATTTAAAAAATTTTGTTGAAGCCAACTTCGATTTCTCTGGATTATGTAAAGTTTTTTTGGTAGAGGAGCTGCATTTGAGTAATTTTAGTTGAAATTAACTTCGAATTTTTGGATTTTTGTACAAATTTTTGTCAAATTTTAAAAAATTTTGTTTAAACCTACTTCGATTTTTCTGGATTATGTTAGGTTTTTTGATAGAGGAGCTGCATTTGAGTAATTTTAGTTTAAATTAACTTCGAATTTTTGGATTTTTGTACAGATGTTTGTCAAATTTTAAAAAATTTTGTTGAAACCAACTTCGATTTTTCTGGATTATGTTAGGTTTTTTTGATAGAGGAGCTGCATTTGAGTAATTTTAGTTGAAAATAGAGAAAAATCTGTACAAAAATCCAAAAATCGAAGTTAATTTCAACTAAAATTACTCGAATGCAGCTCCTCTATCCAAAAAACCTAACATAATCCAGAAAAATCGAATTTGGTTTCAACAAAATTTTTTAAAATTTGAGAAAATTCTGTTCAAAAATCCAAAAATTCGAATTTAATTTCAACTAGTATTACTCAAATGCAGCTCCGCTACCAAACAAACCTAACATAATCCAGAAAAATCGAAGTTGGTTTCAACAAATTTTTTTATAATTTGACAAAAATCTGTACAAACATCCAAAAATCCGAAGTTAATTTCAACTAAAATTACTGAAATGCAGCTCCTCTATAAAAAAAAACCTTACATAATCCAGAAAAATCGAAGTTGGGTTCAACAAAATTTTATAAAATTTGACAAAAATCCAAAAATTCGAAGTTAATTACAACTAAAATTACTCAAATGCAGCTCCTCTATCCAAAAAACCTAACATAATCCAGAAAAATCGAAATAGGCTTCAACAAATTTTTTAAAATTTGACAAAAATCTGTACAAAAATCCAAAAATTCGAAGTTAATTACAACTAAAATGACTCAAATGCAGCTCCTCTATCCAAAAAACCTAACATAATCCAGAAAAATCGAAGTTGGTTTCAACAAAATTTTTTAAAATTTGACAAAAATCTGTACAAAAATCCAAAAATGCGAAGTTAATTTCAACTAAAATTACTCAAATGCAGCTCCCCTATAAAAAAAAAACCTAACATAATCCAGAAAAATCGAAGTTGGGTTCAACAAAATTTTATAAAATTTGACAAAAATCTGTACAAAAAACCAAAAATTCGAAGTTAATTACAACTAAAATGAATCAAATGCAGCTCCTCTATCCAAAAAACCTAACATAATCCAGAAAAATCGAAGTTGGTTTCAACAAAATTATTTAAAATTTGATAAAAATCTGTACAAAAATCCAAAAAATCGAAGTTAATTTCAACTAGAATTACTCAAATGCAGCTCGTCTATCAAAAAAACCTAACATAATCCAGAAAAATCGAAATAGGCTTCAACAAAATTTTTTAAAATTTGACAAAAATCTGTACAAACATCAAAAAATTCGAAGTTAAATACAACTAAAATTACTTAAATGCAGCTCCTCTATCCAAAAAACCTAACGTAATCCAGAAAAATCGAAGTTGGGTTCAACAAAATTTTTTAAAATTTGACAAGAAACTGAACAAAAATCCAAAAATTCGAATTTAATATCAACTAGAATTACTCAAATGCAGCTCCTCTATCAAAAAAACCTAACATAATCCAGAAAAATCGAAGTTGGTTTCAACAAAATTTTTTAAAATTTGAGAAAAATCGGTTCAAAAATCCAAAAATTCGAAGTTAATTTCAACTAAAGTTACTCGAATACAGTTCCGCTACCAAACAAACCTAACATAGTCCAGAAAAATCGAAGTTGGTTTCAACAAAATTTTTTATAATTTGACAAAAATCTGTACAAACATCCAAAAATCCGAAGTTAATTTCAACTAAAACTACTGAAATGCAGCTCCTCTATAAAAAAAAACATAACATAATCCAGAAAAATCGAAGTTGGGTTCAACAAAATTTTATAAAATTTGACAAAAATCTGTACAAAAATCCAAAAATTCGAAGTTAATTACATCTAAAATTACTCAAATGCAGCTCCTCTATCCAAAAAACCTAACATAATCCAGAAAAATCGAAATAGGCTTCAACAAATTTTTTAAAATTTGAGAAAAATCTGTACAAAAATCCAAAAATTCGAAGTTAATTTCAACTAGAATTACTCAAATGCAGCTCCTCTATCAAAAAAGCCTAACATATTCCTGAAAAATCGAAGTTGGTTTCAACAAAATTTTTTAAAATTTGACAAAAATCTGTACAAAAATCCAAAAATTCGAAGTTAATTTCAACTAGAATTACTCAAATGCAGCTCCTCTATCAAAAAAACCTAACATAATGCAGAAAAATCGAAGTTGGTTTCAACAAAATTTTTTAAAATTTGAGAAAAATCGGTTCAAAAATCCAAAAATTCGAAGTTAATTTCAACTAAAATTACTCGAATGCAGTTCCGCTACCAAACAAACCTAACATAATCCAGAAAAATCGAAGTTGGTTTCAACGAAATTTTCTATAATTTGACAAAAATCTGTACAAACATTAAAAATCCGAAGTTAATTTCAACTAAAATTACTCAAATGCAGCTCCTCTATCCAAAAAACCTAACATAATCCAGAAAAATCGAAATAGGCTTCAACAAATTTTTTAAAATTTGGGAAAAATCTGTACAAAAATCCAAAAATTCGAAGTTAATTTCAACTAGAATTACTCAAATGCAGCTCCTCTATCAAAATAGCCTAACATATTCCTGAAAAATCGAAGTTGGTTTCAATAAAATTTTTTAAAATTTGACAAATATCTGTACAAAAATCCAAAAATTCGAAGTTAATTTCAACTAGTATTACTCAAATGCAGCTCCTCTATCAAAAAAACCTAACATATTCCTGAAAAATCGAAGTTGGTTTCAACAAAATTTTTTAAAATTTGACAAAAATCTGTACAAGAATCCAAAAATTCGAAGTTAATTTCAACTAGTATTACTCAAATGCAGCTCCTCTATCAAAAAAACCTAACATATTCCTGAAAAATAGAAGTTGGTTTCAACAAAATTTTTTAAAATTTGACAAAAATCTGTACAAAAATCCAAAAATTCGAGGTTAATTTCAACTAAAATTACTCAAATGCAGCTCCTCTATCCAAAAAGCTAACATAATCCAGAAAAATCGAAATAGGCTTCAACAATTTTTTTAAAATTTGAGAAAACTCTGTACAAAAATCCAAAAAATCGAATTTAATTACAATTAAAATTACTCAAATGCAGCTCCTCTATCCAAAAAAACCTAACATAATCCAGAAAAATCGAAATAGGCTTCAACAATTTTTTTAAAATTTGATAAAAATCTGTACAAAAATCCAAAAATTCGAAGTTAATTTCAACTAGAATTACTCAAATGCAGCTCCTCTATCCAAAAAACCTAACATAATCCAGAAAAATCGAAGTTGGTTTCAGCAAAATTTTTTAAAATTTGACAAAAATCTGTACAAACATCCAAAAATTCGAAGTTAATTTCTACTAAAATTACTCAAATGCAGCTCCCCTATAAAAAAAAAACCTAACATAATCCAGAAAAATCGAAGTTGGGTTCAACAAAATTTTATAAAATTTGACAAAAATCTGTACAAAAATCCAAAAATTCGAAGTTAATTACAACTAAAATGACTCAAATGCAGCTCCTCTATCCAAAAAACCTAACATAATCCAGAAAAATCGAAGTTGGTTTCAACAAAATTATTTAAAATTTGATAAAAATCTGTACAAAAATCCAAAAAATCGAAGTTAATTTCAACTAGAATTACTCAAATGCAGCTCGTCTATCAAAAAAACCTAACATAATCCAGAAAAATCGAAGTTGGTTTCAACGAAATTTTCTATAATTTGACAAAAATCTGTACAAACATTAAAAATCCGAAGTTAATTTCAACTAAAATTACTGAAATGCAGCTCCTCTATAAAAAAAAAACCTAACATAATCCAGAAAAATCGAAGTTGGGTTCAACAAAATTTTATAAAATTTGACAAAAGTCTGTACAAAAATCCAAAAATTCGAAGTTAATTACAACTAAAATTACTCAAATGCAGCTCCTCTATCCAAAAAACCTAACATAATCCAGAAAAATCGAAATAGGCTTCAACAAATTTTTTAAAATTTGAGAAAAATCTGTACAAAAATCCAAAAATTCGAAGTTAATTTCAACTGGAATTACTCAAATGCAGCTCCTCTATCCAAAAAACCTAACATAATCCAGAAAAATCGAAGTTGGTTTCAGCAAAATTTTTTAAAATTTGACAAAAATCTGTACAAACATCCAAAAATTCGAAGTTAAATACAACTAAAATTACTTAAATGCAGCTCCTCTATCCAAAAAACCTAACATAATCCAGAAAAATCGAAGTTGGTTTCAACAAAATTTTTTAAAATTTGATAAAAATCTGTACAAAAATCCAAAAATGCGAAGTTAATTTCTACTAAAATTACTCAAATGCAGCTCCTCTATAAAAAAAAAACCTAACATAATCCAGAAAAATCGAAGTTGGGTTCAACAAAATTTTATAAAATTTGACAAAAGTCTGTACAAAAATCCAAAAATTCGAAGTTAATTACAACTAAAATTACTCAAATGCAGCTCCTCTATCCAAAAAACCTAACATAATCCAGAAAAATCGAAGTTGGTTTCAACAAAATTATTTAAAATTTGATAAAAATCTGTACAAAAATCCAAAAAATCGAAGTTAATTTCAACTAGAATTACTCAAATGCAGCTCGTCTATCAAAAAAACCTAACATAATCCAGAAAAATCGAAGTTGGTTTCAACGAAATTTTCTATAATTTGACAAAAATCTGTACAAACATTAAAAATCCGAAGTTAATTTCAACTAGTATTACTCAAATGCAGCTCCTCTATCAAAAGAACCTAACATATTCCTGAAAAATTGAAGTTGGTTTCAACAAAATTTTTTAAAATTTGACAAAAATCTGTACAAGAATCCAAAAATTCGAAGTTAATTTCAACTAGTATTACTCAAATGCAGCTCCTCTATCAAAAAAACCTGACATATTCCTGAAAAATAGAAGTTGGTTTCAACAAAATTTTTTAAAATTTGAAAAAAATCTGTACAAAAATCCAAAAATTCGAAGTTAATTTCAACTAAAATTACTCAAATGCAGCTCCTCTATCCAAAAAACCTAACATAATCCAGAAAAATCGAAGTTGGTTTCAGCAAAATTTTATAAAATTTGACAAATATCTGTACAAACATCCAAACATTCGAAGTTAAATACAACTAAAATTACTTAAATGCAGCACCTCTATCCAAAAAACCTAACATAATCCAGAAAAATCGGAGTTGGTTTCAACAAAATTTTTTAAAATTTGACAAAAATCTGTACGAAAATCCATAAATTCGAAGTTAATTTCAACTCAAATTACTCAAATGCAGCTCCTCTATCAAAAAAACCTAACATAATCCAGAAAAATCGAAGTTGGTTTCAACAAAAATTTTTTAAAATTTGACAAACATCTGTACAAAAATCCCAAAATTCGAAGTTAATTTCAACTAAAATTACTCAATTGCAGCTCCTCTGTCAAAAAAACCTAACATAATCCAGAAAAATCGAAGTAGGTTTAAACAAAATTTTTTAAAACTTGACAAAAATCTGTACAAAAATCCAAAAATTCGAAGTTATTTTCAACTAAAAATACTCAAATGCAGCTCCACTATCAAAAAAACCTAACATAATCCAGAAAACTCGAAGTGGGTTCCAACAAAATTTTTTAAAATTTGACAAACATCTGTACAAAAATCACAAAATTCGAAGTTAATTTCAACTAAAATTACTCAAATGCAGCTCCTCTATCAAAAAAACCTAACATAATCCAGAAAACTCGAAGTGGGTTCCAACAAAATTTTTTAAAATTTGACAAACATCTGTACAAAAATCCCAAAATTCGAAGTTAATTTCAACTAAAATTACTCAAATGCAGCTCCTTTATCAAAAAAACCTAACATAATCCAGAAAAATCGAAGTTGGTTCCAACAAAATTTTTTAAAATTTGACAAACATCTGTACAAAAATCCCAAAATTCGAAGTTAATTTCAACTAAAATTACTCAAATGCAGCTTCTCTATCCAAAAAACCTAACATAATCCAGAAAAATCGAAGTTGGTTTCAACAAAAATTTTTTAAAATTTGACAAACATCTGTACAAAAATCCCAAAATTCGAAGTTAATTTCAACTAAAATTACTCAAATGCAGCTCCTCTATCAAAAAAACCTAACATAATCCAGAAAAATCGAAGTAGGTTTAAACAAAATTTTTTAAAATTTGACAAACATCTGTACAAAAATCCCAAAATTCGAAGTTAATTTCAACTAAAATTACTCAAATGCAGCTCCTCTATCAAAAAAACCTAACATAATCCAGAAAAATCGAAGTAGGTTTAAACAAAATTTTTTAAAATTTGACAAAAATCTGTACAAAAATCCAAAAATTCGAAGTTATTTTCAACTAAAAATACTCAAATGCAGCTCCTCTATCAAAAAAACCTAACATAATCCAGAAAAATCGAAGTGGGTTCCAACAAAATTTTTTAAAATTTGACAAACATCTGTACAAAAATCCCAAAATTCGAAGTTAATTTCAACTAAAATTACTCAAATGCAGCTCCTCTATCAAAAAAACCTAACATAATCCAGAAAAATCGAAGTTGGTTTCAACAAAAATTTTTTAAAATTTGACAAACATCTGTACAAAAATCCCAAAATTCGAAGTTAATTTCAACTAAAAATACTCAAATGCAGCTCCACTATCAAAAAAACCTAACATAATCCAGAAAACTCGAAGTGGGTTCCAACAAAATTTTTTAAAATTTGACAAACATCTGTACAAAAATCACAAAATTCGAAGTTAATTTCAACTAAAATTACTCAAATGCAGCTCCTCTATCAAAAAAACCTAACATAATCCAGAAAACTCGAAGTGGGTTCCAACAAAATTTTTTAAAATTTGACAAACATCTGTACAAAAATCCCAAAATTCGAAGTTAATTTCAACTAAAATTACTCAAATGCAGCTCCTTTATCAAAAAAACCTAACATAATCCAGAAAAATCGAAGTTGGTTCCAACAAAATTTTTTAAAATTTGACAAACATCTGTACAAAAATCCCAAAATTCGAAGTTAATTTCAACTAAAATTACTCAAATGCAGCTTCTCTATCCAAAAAACCTAACATAATCCAGAAAAATCGAAGTTGGTTTCAACAAAAATTTTTTAAAATTTGACAAACATCTGTACAAAAATCCCAAAATTCGAAGTTAATTTCAACTAAAATTACTCAAATGCAGCTCCTCTATCAAAAAAACCTAACATAATCCAGAAAAATCGAAGTAGGTTTAAACAAAATTTTTTAAAATTTGACAAACATCTGTACAAAAATCCCAAAATTCGAAGTTAATTTCAACTAAAATTACTCAAATGCAGCTCCTCTATCAAAAAAACCTAACATAATCCAGAAAAATCGAAGTAGGTTTAAACAAAATTTTTTAAAATTTGACAAAAATCTGTACAAAAATCCAAAAATTCGAAGTTATTTTCAACTAAAAATACTCAAATGCAGCTCCTCTATCAAAAAAACCTAACATAATCCAGAAAAATCGAAGTGGGTTCCAACAAAATTTTTTAAAATTTGACAAACATCTGTACAAAAATCCCAAAATTCGAAGTTAATTTCAACTAAAATTACTCAAATGCAGCTCCTCTATCAAAAAAACCTAACATAATCCAGAAAAATCGAAGTTGGTTTCAACAAAAATTTTTTAAAATTTGACAAACATCTGTACAAAAATCCCAAAATTCGAAGTTAATTTCAACTAAAATTACTCAATTGCAGCTCCTCTGTCAAAAAAACCTAACATAATCCAGAAAAATCGAAGTAGGTTTAAACAAAATTTTTTAAAACTTGACAAAAATCTGTACAAAAATCCAAAAATTCGAAGTTATTTTCAACTAAAAATACTCAAATGCAGCTCCACTATCAAAAAAACCTAACATAATCCAGAAAACTCGAAGTGGGTTCCAACAAAATTTTTTAAAATTTGACAAACATCTGTACAAAAATCACAAAATTCGAAGTTAATTCCAACTAAAATTACTCAAATGCAGCTCCTCTATCAAAAAAACCTAACATAATCCAGAAAACTCGAAGTGGGTTCCAACAAAATTTTTTAAAATTTGACAAACATCTGTACAAAAATCCCAAAATTCGAAGTTAATTTCAACTAAAATTACTCAAATGCAGCTCCTTTATCAAAAAAACCTAACATAATCCAGAAAAATCGAAGTTGCTTCCAACAAAATTTTTTAAAATTTGACAAACATCTGTACAAAAATCCCAAAATTCGAAGTTAATTTCAACTAAAATTACTCAAATGCAGCTCCTCTATCAAAAAAACCTAACATAATCCAGAAAAATCGAAGTTGGTTTCAACAAAAATTTTTTAAAATTTGACAAACATCTGTACAAAAATCCCAAAATTCGAAGTTAATTTCAACTAAAATTACTCAATTGCAGCTCCTCTGTCAAAAAAACCTAACATAATCCAGAAAAATCGAAGTAGGTTTAAACAAAATTTTTTAAAACTTGACAAAAATCTGTACAAAAATCCAAAAATTCGAAGTTATTTTCAACTAAAAATACTCAAATGCAGCTCCACTATCAAAAAAACCTAACATAATCCAGAAAACTCGAAGTGGGTTCCAACAAAATTTTTTAAAATTTGACAAACATCTGTACAAAAATCACAAAATTCGAAGTTAATTCCAACTAAAATTACTCAAATGCAGCTCCTCTATCAAAAAAACCTAACATAATCCAGAAAACTCGAAGTGGGTTCCAACAAAATTTTTTAAAATTTGACAAACATCTGTACAAAAATCCCAAAATTCGAAGTTAATTTCAACTAAAATTACTCAAATGCAGCTCCTTTATCAAAAAAACCTAACATAATCCAGAAAAATCGAAGTTGCTTCCAACAAAATTTTTTAAAATTTGACAAACATCTGTACAAAAATCCCAAAATTCGAAGTTAATTTCAACTAAAATTACTCAAATGCAGCTTCTCTATCCAAAAAACCTAACATAATCCAGAAAAATCGAAGTTGGTTTCAACAAAAATTTTTTAAAATTTTACAAACATCTGTACAAAAATCCCAAAATTCGAAGTTAATTTCAACTAAAATTACTCAAATGCAGCTCCTCTATCAAAAAAACCTAACATAATCCAGAAAAATCGAAGTAGGTTTAAACAAAATTTTTTAAAATTTGACAAACATCTGTACAAAAATCCCAAAATTCGAAGTTAATTTCAACTAAAATTACTCAAATGCAGCTCCTCTATCAAAAAAACCTAACATAATCCAGAAAAATCGAAGTAGGTTTAAACAAAATTTTTTAAAATTTGACAAAAATCTGTACAAAAATCCCAAAATTCGAAGTTAATTTCAACTAAAATTACTCAAATGCAGCTCCTCTATCAAAAAAACCTAACATAATCCAGAAAAATCGAAGTAGGTTTAAACAAAATTTTTTAAAATTTGACAAAAATCTGTACAAAAATCCAAAAATTCGAAGTTATTTTCAACTAAAAATACTCAAATGCAGCTCCTCTATCAAAAAAACCTAACATAATCCAGAAAAATCGAAGTGGGTTCCAACAAAATTTTTTAAAATTTGACAAACATCTGTACAAAAATCCCAAAATTCGAAGTTAATTTCAACTAAAATTACTCAAATGCAGCTCCTCTATCAAAAAAACCTAACATAATCCAGAAAAATCGAAGATGGTTTCAACAAAAATTTTTTAAAATTTGACAAACATCTGTACAAAAATCCCAAAATTCGAAGTTAATTTCAACTAAAATTACTCAAATGCAGCTCCTCTTTCAAAAAAACCTAACATAATCCAGAAAAATCGAAGTAGGTTTAAAACAAATTTTTTAAAATTTGACAAAAATCTGTACAAAAATCCAAAAATTCGAAGTTATTTTCAACTAAAAATACTCAAATGCAGCTCCTCTATCAAAAAAACCTAACATAATCCAGAAAACTCGAAGTGGGTTCCAACAAAATTTTTTAAAATTTGACAAACATCTGTACAAAAATCCCAAAATTCGAAGTTAATTTCAACTAAAATTACTCAAATGCAGCTCGTCTATCAAAAAAACCTAACATAATCCAGAAAAATCGAAGTTGGTTTCAACAAAAATTTTTTAAAATTTGACAAACATCTGTACAAAAATCCCAAAATTCGAAGTTAATTTCAACTAAAAATACTCAAATGCAGCTCCTCTATCAAAAAAACCTATCATAATCCAGAAAACTCGAAGTGGGTTCCAACAAAATTTTTTAAATTTGACAAACATCTGTACAAAAATCCCAAAATTCGAAGTTAATTTCAACTAAAATTACTCAAATGCAGCTCCTTTATCAAAAAAACCTAACATAATCCAGAAAAATCGAAGTTGGTACCAACAAAATTTTTTTAAATTTGACAAACATCTGTACAAAAATCCCAAAATTCGAAGTTAATTTCAACTAAAATTACTCAAATGCAGCTCCTCTATCAAAAAAACCTAACATAATCCAGAAAAATCGAAGTAGGTTTAAACAAAATTTTTTAAAATTTGACAAAAATCTGTACAAAAATCCAAAAATTCGAAGTTATTTTCAACTAAAAATACTCAAATGCAGCTCCTCTATCAAAAAAACCTAACATAATCCAGAAAAATCGAAGTGGGTTCCAACATAATTTTTTAAAATTTGACAAACATCTGTACAAAAATCCCAAAATTCGAAGTTAATTTCAACTAAAATTACTCAAATGCAGCTCCTCTGTCAAAAAAACCTAACATAATCCAGAAAAATCGAAGTAGGTTTAAACAAAATTTTTTAAAACTTGACAAAAATCTGTACAAAAATCCAAAAATTCGAAGTTATTTTCAACTAAAAATACTCAAATGCAGCTCCACTATCAAAAAAACCTAACATAATCCAGAAAACTCGAAGTGGGTTCCAACAAAATTTTTTAAAATTTGACAAACATCTGTACAAAAATCACAAAATTCGAAGTTAATTCCAACTAAAATTACTCAAATGCAGCTCCTCTATCAAAAAAACCTAACATAATCCAGAAAACTCGAAGTGGGTTCCAACAAAATTTTTTAAAATTTGACAAACATCTGTACAAAAATCCCAAAATTCGAAGTTAATTTCAACTAAAATTACTCAAATGCAGCTCCTTTATCAAAAAAACCTAACATAATCCAGAAAAATCGAAGTTGCTTCCAACAAAATTTTTTAAAATTTGACAAACATCTGTACAAAAATCCCAAAATTCGAAGTTAATTTCAACTAAAATTACTCAAATGCAGCTTCTCTATCCAAAAAACCTAACATAATCCAGAAAAATCGAAGTTGGTTTCAACAAAAATTTTTTAAAATTTTACAAACATCTGTACAAAAATCCCAAAATTCGAAGTTAATTTCAACTAAAATTACTCAAATGCAGCTCCTCTATCAAAAAAACCTAACATAATCCAGAAAAATCGAAGTAGGTTTAAACAAAATTTTTTAAAATTTGACAAACATCTGTACAAAAATCCCAAAATTCGAAGTTAATTTCAACTAAAATTACTCAAATGCAGCTCCTCTATCAAAAAAACCTAACATAATCCAGAAAAATCGAAGTAGGTTTAAACAAAATTTTTTAAAATTTGACAAAAATCTGTACAAAAATCCAAAAATTCGAAGTTATTTTCAACTAAAAATACTCAAATGCAGCTCCTCTATCAAAAAAACCTAACATAATCCAGAAAAATCGAAGTGGGTTCCAACAAAATTTTTTAAAATTTGACAAACATCTGTACAAAAATCCCAAAATTCGAAGTTAATTTCAACTAAAATTACTCAAATGCAGCTCCTCTATCAAAAAAACCTAACATAATCCAGAAAAATCGAAGATGGTTTCAACAAAAATTTTTTAAAATTTGACAAACATCTGTACAAAAATCCCAAAATTCGAAGTTATTTTCAACTAAAAATACTCAAATGCAGCTCCTCTATCAAAAAAACCTAACATAATCCAGAAAAATCGAAGTGGGTTCCAACAAAATTTTTTAAAATTTGACAAACATCTGTACAAAAATCCCAAAATTCGAAGTTAATTTCAACTAAAATTACTCAAATGCAGCTCCTCTATCAAAAAAACCTAACATAATCCAGAAAAATCGAAGATGGTTTCAACAAAAATTTTTTAAAATTTGACAAACATCTGTACAAAAATCCCAAAATTCGAAGTTAATTTCAACTAAAATTACTCAAATGCAGCTCCTCTATCAAAAAAACCTAACATAATCCAGAAAAATCGAAGTAGGTTTAAACAAAATTTTTTAAAATTTGACAAAAATCTGTACAAAAATCCAAAAATTCGAAGTTATTTTCAACTAAAAATACTCAAATGCAGCTCCTCTATCAAAAAAACCTAACATAATCCAGAAAAATCGAAGTGGGTTCCAACAAAATTTTTTAAAATTTGACAAACATCTGTACAAAAATCCCAAAATTCGAAGTTAATTTCAACTAAAATTACTCAAATGCAGCTCCTCTATCAAAAAAACCTAACATAATCCAGAAAAATCGAAGATGGTTTCAACAAAAATTTTTTAAAATTTGACAAACATCTGTACAAAAATCCCAAAATTCGAAGTTAATTTCAACTAAAATTACTCAAATGCAGCTCCTCTTTCAAAAAAACCTAACATAATCCAGAAAAATCGAAGTAGGTTTAAAACAAATTTTTTAAAATTTGACAAAAATCTGTACAAAAATCCAAAAATTCGAAGTTATTTTCAACTAAAAATACTCAAATGCAGCTCCTCTATCAAAAAAACCTAACATAATCCAGAAAACTCGAAGTGGGTTCCAACAAAATTTTTTAAAATTTGACAAACATCTGTACAAAAATCCCAAAATTCGAAGTTAATTTCAACTAAAATTACTCAAATGCAGCTCGTCTATCAAAAAAACCTAACATAATCCAGAAAAATCGAAGTTGGTTTCAACAAAAATTTTTTAAAATTTGACAAACATCTGTACAAAAATCCCAAAATTCGAAGTTAATTTCAACTAAAAATACTCAAATGCAGCTCCTCTATCAAAAAAACCTATCATAATCCAGAAAACTCGAAGTGGGTTCCAACAAAATTTTTTAAATTTGACAAACATCTGTACAAAAATCCCAAAATTCGAAGTTAATTTCAACTAAAATTACTCAAATGCAGCTCCTTTATCAAAAAAACCTAACATAATCCAGAAAAATCGAAGTTGGTACCAACAAAATTTTTTTAAATTTGACAAACATCTGTACAAAAATCCCAAAATTCGAAGTTAATTTCAACTAAAATTACTCAAATGCAGCTCCTCTATCAAAAAAACCTAACATAATCCAGAAAAATCGAAGTAGGTTTAAACAAAATTTTTTAAAATTTGACAAAAATCTGTACAAAAATCCAAAAATTCGAAGTTATTTTCAACTAAAAATACTCAAATGCAGCTCCTCTATCAAAAAAACCTAACATAATCCAGAAAAATCGAAGTGGGTTCCAACATAATTTTTTAAAATTTGACAAACATCTGTACAAAAATCCCAAAATTCGAAGTTAATTTCAACTAAAATTACTCAAATGCAGCTCCTCTATCAAAAAAACCTAACATAATCCAGAAAAATCGAAGTTGGTTTCAACGAAAATTTTTTAAAATTTGACAAACATCCGTACAAAAATCCCAAAAATCGAAGTTAATTTCAACTAAAATTACTCAAATGCAGCTCCTCTATCAAAAAAACCTAACATAATCCAGAAAACTCGAAGTGGGTTCCAACAAAATTTTTTAAAATTTGACAAACATCTGTACAAAAATCCCAAAATTCGAAGTTAATTTCAACTAAAATTACTCAAATGCAGCTCCTCTATCAAAAAAACCTAACATAATCCAGAAAAATCGAAGTTGGTTTCAACAAAAATTTTTTAAAATTTGATAAACATCTGTACAAAAATCCCAAAATTCGAAGTTATTTTCAACTAAAAATACTCAAATGCAGCTCCTCTATCAAAAAAACCTAACATAATCCAGAAAACTCGAAGTGGGTTCCAACAAAATTTTTTAAAATTTGACAAACATCTGTACAAAAATCCCAAAATTCGAAGTTAATTTCAACTAAAATTACTCAAATGCAGCTCCTCTATCAAAAAAACCTAACATAATCCAGAAAAATCGAAGTTGGTTTCAACGAAAATTTTTTAAAATTTGACAAACATCCGTACAAAAATCCCAAAAATCGAAGTTAATTTCAACTAAAATTACTCAAATGCAGCTCCTCTATCAAAAAAACCTAACATAATCCAGAAAAATCGAAGTAGGTTTAAACAAAATTTTTTAAAATTTGACAAAAATCTGTACAAAAATCCAAAAATTCGAAGTTATTTTCAACTAAAAATACTCAAATGCAGCTCCTCTATCAAAAAAACCTAACATAATCCAGAAAAATCGAAGTAGGTTTAAACAAAATTTTTTAAAATTTGTCAAAAATCTGTACAAAAATCTAAAAATTCGAAGTTAATTTCAACTAAAATTACTCAAATGCAGCTCCTCTATCAAAAAAACCTAACATAATCCAGAAAAATCGAAGTAGGTTTAAACAAAATTTTTTAAAATTTGACAAAAATCTGTACAAAAATCCAAAAATTTGAAGTTAATTTCAACTAAAAATACTCAAATGCAGCTCCTCTATCAAAAAAACCTAACATAATCCAGAAAACTCGAAGTGGGTTCCAACAAAATTTTTTAAAATTTGACAAACATCTGTACAAAAATCCCAAAATTCGAAGTTAATTTCAACTAAAATTACTCAAATGCAGCTCCTTTATCAAAAAAACCTAACATAATCCAGAAAAATCGAAATTGATACCAACAAAATTTTTTTAAATTTGACAAACATCTGTACAAAAATCCCAAAATTCGAAGTTAATTTCAACTAAAATTACTCAAATGCAGCTCCTCTATCAAAAAAACCTAACATAATCCAGAAAAATCGAAGTAGGTTTAAACAAAATTTTTTAAAATTTGTCAAAAATCTGTACAAAAATCTAAAAATTCGAAGTTAATTTCAACTAAAATTACTCAAATGCAGCTCCTCTATAAAAAAAAACCTAAAATAATCCAGAAAAATCGAAGTAGGTTTAAACAAAATTTATTAAAATTTGACAAAAATCTGTACAAAAATCCAAAAATTCGAAGTTATTTTCAACTAAAATTACTCAAATGCAGCTCCTCAATCAAAAAAACCTAACATAATCCAGAAAAATCGAAGTTGGTTTCAACAAAAATTTTTTAAAATTTGACAAACATCTGTACAAAAATCCCAAAATTCGAAGTTAATTTCAACTAAAATTACTCAAATGCAGCTCCTCTATCAAAAAAACCTAACATAATCCAGAAAAATCGAAGTAGGTTTAAACAAAATTTTTTAAAATTTGACAAAAATCTGTACAAAAATCCAAAAATTCGAAGTTATTTTCAACTAAAAATACTCAAATGCAGCTCCTCTATCAAAAAAACCTAACATAATCCAGAAAAATCGAAGTGGGTTCCAACATAATTTTTTAAAATTTGACAAACATCTGTACAAAAATCCCAAAATTCGAAGTTATTTTCAACTAAAAATACTCAAATGCAGCTCCTCTATCAAAAAAACCTAACATAATCCAGAAAACTCGAAGTGGGTTCCAACAAAATTTTTTAAAATTTGACAAACATCTGTACAAAAATCCCAAAATTCGAAGTTATTTTCAACTAAAAATACTCAAATGCAGCTCCTCTATCAAAAAAACCTAACATAATCCAGAAAAATCGAAGTAGGTTTAAACAAAATTTTTTAAAATTTGTCAAAAATCTGTACAAAAATCTAAAAATTCGAAGTTAATTTCAACTAAAATTACTCAAATGCAGCTCCTCTATCAAAAAAACCTAACATAATCCAGAAAAATCGAAGTAGGTTTAAACAAAATTTTTTAAAATTTGACAAAAATCTGTACAAAAATCCAAAAATTCGAAGTTATTTTCAACTAAAAATACTCAAATGCAGCTCCTCTATCAAAAAAACCTAACATAATCCAGAAAAATCGAAGTAGGTTTAAACAAAATTTTTTAAAATTTGTCAAAAATCTGTACAAAAATCTAAAAATTCGAAGTTAATTTCAACTAAAATTACTCAAATGCAGCTCCTCTATCAAAAAAACCTAACATAATCCAGAAAAATCGAAGTAGGTTTAAACAAAATTTTTTAAAATTTGACAAAAATCTGTACAAAAATCCAAAAATTTGAAGTTAATTTCAACTAAAAATACTCAAATGCAGCTCCTCTATCAAAAAAACCTAACATAATCCAGAAAACTCGAAGTGGGTTCCAACAAAATTTTTTAAAATTTGACAAACATCTGTACAAAAATCCCAAAATTCGAAGTTAATTTCAACTAAAATTACTCAAATGCAGCTCCTTTATCAAAAAAACCTAACATAATCCAGAAAAATCGAAATTGATACCAACAAAATTTTTTTAAATTTGACAAACATCTGTACAAAAATCCCAAAATTCGAAGTTAATTTCAACTAAAATTACTCAAATGCAGCTCCTCTATCAAAAAAACCTAACATAATCCAGAAAAATCGAAGTAGGTTTAAACAAAATTTTTTAAAATTTGTCAAAAATCTGTACAAAAATCTAAAAATTCGAAGTTAATTTCAACTAAAATTACTCAAATGCAGCTCCTCTATAAAAAAAAACCTAAAATAATCCAGAAAAATCGAAGTAGGTTTAAACAAAATTTATTAAAATTTGACAAAAATCTGTACAAAAATCCAAAAATTCGAAGTTATTTTCAACTAAAATTACTCAAATGCAGCTCCTCAATCAAAAAAACCTAACATAATCCAGAAAAATCGAAGTTGGTTTCAACAAAAATTTTTTAAAATTTGACAAACATCTGTACAAAAATCCCAAAATTCGAAGTTAATTTCAACTAAAATTACTCAAATGCAGCTCCTCTATCAAAAAAACCTAACATAATCCAGAAAAATCGAAGTAGGTTTAAACAAAATTTTTTAAAATTTGACAAAAATCTGTACAAAAATCCAAAAATTCGAAGTTATTTTCAACTAAAAATACTCAAATGCAGCTCCTCTATCAAAAAAACCTAACATAATCCAGAAAAATCGAAGTGGGTTCCAACATAATTTTTTAAAATTTGACAAACATCTGTACAAAAATCCCAAAATTCGAAGTTATTTTCAACTAAAAATACTCAAATGCAGCTCCTCTATCAAAAAAACCTAACATAATCCAGAAAACTCGAAGTGGGTTCCAACAAAATTTTTTAAAATTTGACAAACATCTGTACAAAAATCCCAAAATTCGAAGTTATTTTCAACTAAAAATACTCAAATGCAGCTCCTTTATCAAAAAAACCTAACATAATCCAGAAAAATCGAAATTGATACCAACAAAATTTTTTTAAATTTGACAAACATCTGTACAAAAATCCCAAAATTCGAAGTTAATTTCAACTAAAATTACTCAAATGCAGCTCCTTTATCAAAAAAACCTAACATAATCCAGAAAAATCGAAGTTGGTACCAACAAAATTTTTTTAAATTTGACAAACATCTGTACAAAAATCCCAAAATTCGAAGTTAATTTCAACTAAAATTACTCAAATGCAGCTCCTCTATCAAAAAAACCTAACATAATCCAGAAAAATCGAAGTAGGTTTAAACAAAATTTTTTAAAATTTGACAAAAATCTGTACAAAAATCCAAAAATTCGAAGTTATTTTCAACTAAAAATACTCAAATGCAGCTCCTCTATCAAAAAAACCTAACATAATCCAGAAAAATCGAAGTGGGTTCCAACATAATTTTTTAAAATTTGACAAACATCTGTACAAAAATCCCAAAATTCGAAGTTAATTTCAACTAAAATTACTCAAATGCAGCTCCTCTATCAAAAAAACCTAACATAATCCAGAAAAATCGAAGTTGGTTTCAACGAAAATTTTTTAAAATTTGACAAACATCCGTACAAAAATCCCAAAAATCGAAGTTAATTTCAACTAAAATTACTCAAATGCAGCTCCTCTATCAAAAAAACCTAACATAATCCAGAAAACTCGAAGTGGGTTCCAACAAAATTTTTTAAAATTTGACAAACATCTGTACAAAAATCCCAAAATTCGAAGTTAATTTCAACTAAAATTACTCAAATGCAGCTCCTCTATCAAAAAAACCTAACATAATCCAGAAAAATCGAAGTTGGTTTCAACAAAAATTTTTTAAAATTTGATAAACATCTGTACAAAAATCCCAAAATTCGAAGTTATTTTCAACTAAAAATACTCAAATGCAGCTCCTCTATCAAAAAAACCTAACATAATCCAGAAAACTCGAAGTGGGTTCCAACAAAATTTTTTAAAATTTGACAAACATCTGTACAAAAATCCCAAAATTCGAAGTTAATTTCAACTAAAATTACTCAAATGCAGCTCCTCTATCAAAAAAACCTAACATAATCCAGAAAAATCGAAGTTGGTTTCAACGAAAATTTTTTAAAATTTGACAAACATCCGTACAAAAATCCCAAAAATCGAAGTTAATTTCAACTAAAATTACTCAAATGCAGCTCCTCTATCAAAAAAACCTAACATAATCCAGAAAAATCGAAGTAGGTTTAAACAAAATTTTTTAAAATTTGACAAAAATCTGTACAAAAATCCAAAAATTCGAAGTTATTTTCAACTAAAAATACTCAAATGCAGCTCCTCTATCAAAAAAACCTAACATAATCCAGAAAAATCGAAGTAGGTTTAAACAAAATTTTTTAAAATTTGTCAAAAATCTGTACAAAAATCTAAAAATTCGAAGTTAATTTCAACTAAAATTACTCAAATGCAGCTCCTCTATCAAAAAAACCTAACATAATCCAGAAAAATCGAAGTAGGTTTAAACAAAATTTTTTAAAATTTGACAAAAATCTGTACAAAAATCCAAAAATTTGAAGTTAATTTCAACTAAAAATACTCAAATGCAGCTCCTCTATCAAAAAAACCTAACATAATCCAGAAAACTCGAAGTGGGTTCCAACAAAATTTTTTAAAATTTGACAAACATCTGTACAAAAATCCCAAAATTCGAAGTTAATTTCAACTAAAATTACTCAAATGCAGCTCCTTTATCAAAAAAACCTAACATAATCCAGAAAAATCGAAATTGATACCAACAAAATTTTTTTAAATTTGACAAACATCTGTACAAAAATCCCAAAATTCGAAGTTAATTTCAACTAAAATTACTCAAATGCAGCTCCTCTATCAAAAAAACCTAACATAATCCAGAAAAATCGAAGTAGGTTTAAACAAAATTTTTTAAAATTTGTCAAAAATCTGTACAAAAATCTAAAAATTCGAAGTTAATTTCAACTAAAATTACTCAAATGCAGCTCCTCTATAAAAAAAAACCTAAAATAATCCAGAAAAATCGAAGTAGGTTTAAACAAAATTTATTAAAATTTGACAAAAATCTGTACAAAAATCCAAAAATTCGAAGTTATTTTCAACTAAAATTACTCAAATGCAGCTCCTCAATCAAAAAAACCTAACATAATCCAGAAAAATCGAAGTTGGTTTCAACAAAAATTTTTTAAAATTTGACAAACATCTGTACAAAAATCCCAAAATTCGAAGTTAATTTCAACTAAAATTACTCAAATGCAGCTCCTCTATCAAAAAAACCTAACATAATCCAGAAAAATCGAAGTAGGTTTAAACAAAATTTTTTAAAATTTGACAAAAATCTGTACAAAAATCCAAAAATTCGAAGTTATTTTCAACTAAAAATACTCAAATGCAGCTCCTCTATCAAAAAAACCTAACATAATCCAGAAAAATCGAAGTGGGTTCCAACATAATTTTTTAAAATTTGACAAACATCTGTACAAAAATCCCAAAATTCGAAGTTATTTTCAACTAAAAATACTCAAATGCAGCTCCTCTATCAAAAAAACCTAACATAATCCAGAAAACTCGAAGTGGGTTCCAACAAAATTTTTTAAAATTTGACAAACATCTGTACAAAAATCCCAAAATTCGAAGTTAATTTCAACTAAAATTACTCAAATGCAGCTCCTCTATCAAAAAAACCTAACATAATCCAGAAAAATCGAAGTTGGTTTCAACGAAAATTTTTTAAAATTTGACAAACATCCGTACAAAAATCCCAAAAATCGAAGTTAATTTCAACTAAAATTACTCAAATGCAGCTCCTCTATCAAAAAAACCTAACATAATCCAGAAAACTCGAAGTGGGTTCCAACAAAATTTTTTAAAATTTGACAAACATCTGTACAAAAATCCCAAAATTCGAAGTTAATTTCAACTAAAATTACTCACATGCAGCTCCTCTATCAAAAAAACCTAACATAATCCAGAAAAATCGAAGTTGGTTTCAACAAAAATTTTTTAAAATTTGATAAACATCTGTACAAAAATCCCAAAATTCGAAGTTATTTTCAACTAAAAATACTCAAATGCAGCTCCTCTATCAAAAAAACCTAACATAATCCAGAAAACTCGAAGTGGGTTCCAACAAAATTTTTTAAAATTTGACAAACATCTGTACAAAAATCCCAAAATTCGAAGTTAATTTCAACTAAAATTACTCAAATGCAGCTCCTCTATCAAAAAAACCTAACATAATCCAGAAAAATCGAAGTTGGTTTCAACGAAAATTTTTTAAAATTTGACAAACATCCGTACAAAAATCCCAAAAATCGAAGTTAATTTCAACTAAAATTACTCAAATGCAGCTCCTCTATCAAAAAAACCTAACATAATCCAGAAAAATCGAAGTAGGTTTAAACAAAATTTTTTAAAATTTGACAAAAATCTGTACAAAAATCCAAAAATTCGAAGTTATTTTCAACTAAAAATACTCAAATGCAGCTCCTCTATCAAAAAAACCTAACATAATCCAGAAAAATCGAAGTAGGTTTAAACAAAATTTTTTAAAATTTGTCAAAAATCTGTACAAAAATCTAAAAATTCGAAGTTAATTTCAACTAAAATTACTCAAATGCAGCTCCTCTATCAAAAAAACCTAACATAATCCAGAAAAATCGAAGTAGGTTTAAACAAAATTTTTTAAAATTTGACAAAAATCTGTACAAAAATCCAAAAATTTGAAGTTAATTTCAACTAAAAATACTCAAATGCAGCTCCTCTATCAAAAAAACCTAACATAATCCAGAAAACTCGAAGTGGGTTCCAACAAAATTTTTTAAAATTTGACAAACATCTGTACAAAAATCCCAAAATTCGAAGTTAATTTCAACTAAAATTACTCAAATGCAGCTCCTCTATCAAAAAAACCTAACATAATCCAGAAAAATCGAAGTAGGTTTAAACAAAATTTTTTAAAATTTGACAAAAATCTGTACAAAAATCCAAAAATTCGAAGTTATTTTCAACTAAAAATACTCAAATGCAGCTCCTCTATCAAAAAAACCTAACATAATCCAGAAAAATCGAAGTGGGTTCCAACATAA
>CATNUO010000175.1:0-65049 GCA_951215215.1 Andrena trimmerana | reverse complement strand
AAGGAGCTGCATTTGAGTAATTTTAGTTGAAATTAACTTCGAATTTTGGGATTTTTGTACAGATGTTTGTCAAATTTTTAAAAATTTTGTTGGAACCCACTTCGATTTTTCTGGATTATGTAGGGTTTTTTTGATAGAGGAGCTGCATTTGAGTAATTTTAGTTGAAATTAACTTCGAATTTTGGGATTTTTGTACAGATGTTTGTCAAATTTTAAAAAATTTTTGTTGAAACCAACTTCGATTTTTCTGGATTATGTTAGGTTTTTTTGATAGAGGAGCTGCATTTGAGTAATTTTAGTTGAAATTATCTTCGAATTTTGGGATTTTTGTACAGATTTTTGTCAAATTTTAAAAAATTTTGTTTAAACCTACTTCGATTTTTCTGGATTATGTTAGGTTTTTTTGATAGAGGAGCTGCATTTGAGTAATTTTCGTTGAAATTAACTTCGAATTTTGGGATTTTTGTACAGATTTTTGTGAAATTTTAAAAAATTTTGTTGAAACCAACTTCGATTTTTCTGGATTATGTTAGGTTTTTTGGATAGAGAAGCTGCATTTGAGTAATTTTAGTTGAAATTAACTTCGAATTTTGTGATTTTTGTACAGATGTTTGTCAAATTTTAAAAAATTTTGTTGGAACCAACTTCGATTTTTCTGGATTATGTTAGGTTTTTTTGATAAAGGAGCTGCATTTGAGTAATTTTAGTTGAAATTAACTTCGAATTTTGGGATTTTTGTACAGATGTTTGTCAAATTTTAAAAAATTTTGTTGGAACCCACTTCGAGTTTTCTGGATTATGTTAGGTTTTTTTTTGATAGAGGAGCTGCATTTGAGTATTTTTAGTTGAAAATAACTTCGAATTTTTGGATTTTTGTACAGATTTTTGTCAAATTTTAAAAAATTTTGTTTAAACCTACTTCGATTTTTCTGGATTATGTTAGGTTTTTTTGATAGAGGAGCTGCATTTGAGTAATTTTAGTTGAAATTAACTTCGAATTTTGGGATTTTTGTACAGATGTTTGTCAAATTTTAAAAAATTTTGTTGGAACCCACTTCGAGTTTTCTGGATTATGTTAGGTTTTTTTTTGATAGAGGAGCTGCATTTGAGTATTTTTAGTTGAAAATAACTTCGAATTTTTGGATTTTTGAACAGATTTTTGTGAAATTTTAAAAAATTTTGTTGGAACCCACTTCGATTTTTCTGGATTATGTAGGGTTTTTTTGATAGAGGAGCTGCATTTGAGTATTTTTAGTTGAAAATAACATCGAATTTTTGGATTTTTGTACAGATTTTTGTCAAATTTTAAAAAATTTTGTTTAAACCTACTTCGATTTTTCTGGATTATGTTAGGTTTTTTTGATAGAGGAGCTGCATTTGAGTAATTTTAGTTGAAATTAACTTCGAATTTTGGGATTTTTGTACAGATGTTTGTCAAATTTTAAAAAATTTTGTTGAAACCAACTTCGATTTTTCTGGATTATGTTAGGTTTTTTTGATAAAGGAGCTGCATTTGAGTAATTTTAGTTGAAATTAACTTCGAATTTTGGGATTTTTGTACAGATGTTTGTCAAATTTTTAAAAATTTTGTTGGAACCCACTTCGATTTTTCTGGATTATGTAGGGTTTTTTTGATAGAGGAGCTGCATTTGAGTATTTTTAGTTGAAAATAACTTCGAATTTTTGGATTTTTGTACAGATTTTTGTCAAATTTTAAAAAATTTTGTTTAAACCTACTTCGATTTTTCTGGATTATGTTAGGTTTTTTTGATAGAGGAGCTGCATTTGAGTAATTTTAGTTGAAATTAACTTCGAATTTTTGGATTCT
This sequence comes from Andrena trimmerana, assembly GCA_951215215.1. Lineage (NCBI taxonomy): Eukaryota > Metazoa > Arthropoda > Insecta > Hymenoptera > Andrenidae > Andrena > Andrena trimmerana. The sequence goes on along the minus strand of CATNUO010000175.1, from coordinate 63,221 downwards.
TGTACAGATTTTTGTCAAATTTTAAAAAATTTTGTTGAAACCAACTTCGATTTTTCTGGAATATGTTAGGTTTCTTTGATAAAAGAGCTGCATTTGAGTAATTTTAGTTGAAATTAACTTCGAATTTTTGGATTTTTGAACAGATTTTTGTGAAATTTTAAAAAATTTTGTTGAAACCAACTTCGATTTTTCTGGATTATGTTAGGTTTTTTGGATAGAGAAGCTGCAATTGAGTATTTTTAGTTGAAAATAACTTCGAATTTTTGGATTTTTGTACAGTTTTTTGTCAAATTTTAAAAAATTTTGTTTAAACCTACTTCGATTTTTCTGGATTATGTTAGGTTTTTTTGATAGAGGAGCTGCATTTGAGTAATTTTAGTTGAAATTAACTTCGAATTTTGGGATTTTTGTACAGATGTTTGTCAAATTTTAAAAAATTTTGTTGAAACCAACTTCGATTTTTCTGGATTATGTTAGGTTTTTTTGATAAAGGAGCTGCATTTGAGTAATTTTAGTTGAAATTAACTTCGAATTTTGGGATTTTTGTACAGATGTTTGTCAAATTTTTAAAAATTTTGTTGGAACCCACTTCGATTTTTCTGGATTATGTAGGGTTTTTTTGATAGAGGAGCTGCATTTGAGTATTTTTAGTTGAAAATAACTTCGAATTTTTGGATTTTTGTACAGATTTTTGTCAAATTTTAAAAAATTTTGTTTAAACCTACTTCGATTTTTCTGGATTATGTTAGGTTTTTTTGATAGAGGAGCTGCATTTGAGTAATTTTAGTTGAAATTAACTTCGAATTTTTGGATTCTTGTACAGATTTTTGTCAAATTTTAAAAAATTTTGTTGAAACCAACTTCGATTTTTCTGGAATATGTTAGGTTTCTTTGATAAAAGAGCTGCATTTGAGTAATTTTAGTTGAAATTAACTTCGAATTTTTGGATTTTTGAACAGATTTTTGTGAAATTTTAAAAAATTTTGTTGAAACCAACTTCGATTTTTCTGGATTATGTTAGGTTTTTTGGATAGAGAAGCTGCAATTGAGTATTTTTAGTTGAAAATAACTTCGAATTTTTGGATTTTTGTACAGTTTTTTGTCAAATTTTAAAAAATTTTGTTTAAACCTACTTCGATTTTTCTGGATTATGTTAGGTTTTTTTGATAGAGGAGCTGCATTTGAGTAATTTTAGTTGAAAATAACTTCGAATTTTTGGATTTTTGTACAGATTTTTGTCATATTTTAAAAAATTTTGTTTAAACCTACTTCGATTTTTCTGGATTATGTTAGGTTTTTTGGATAGAGAAGCTGCATTTGAGTATTTTTAGTTGAAAATAACTTCGAATTTTGGGATTTTTGTACAGATGTTTGTCAAATTTTAAAAAATTTTGTTGGAACCCACTTCGATTTTTCTGGATTATGTAGGGTTTTTTTGATAGAGGAGCTGCATTTGAGTATTTTTAGTTGAAAATAACTTCGAATTTTTGGATTTTTGTACAGATTTTTGTCATATTTTAAAAAATTTTGTTTAAACCAACTTCGATTTTTCTGGAATATGTTAGGTTTTTTTGATAAAGGAGCTGCATTTGAGTAATTTTAGTTGAAATTAACTTCGAATTTTGGGATTTTTGTACAGATGTTTGTCAAATTTTAAAAAATTTTGTTTAAACCTACTTCGATTTTTCTGGATTATGTTAGGTTTTTTTGATAGAGGAGCTGCATTTGAGTAATTTTAGTTGAAATTAACTTCGAATTTTTGGATTTTTGTACAGATTTTTGTCAAATTTTAAAAAATTTTGTTGAAACCAACTTCGATTATTCTGGTTTATGTAAAGTTTTTTTGATAGAGGAGCTGCATTTGAGTAATTTTAGTTGAAATTAACTTCGAATTTTGGGATTTTTGTACAGATGTTTGTCAAATTTTTAAAAATTTTGTTGGAACCCACTTCGATTTTTCTGGATTATGTAGGGTTTTTTTGATAGAGGAGCTGCATTTGAGTATTTTTAGTTGAAAATAACTTCGAATTTTTGGATTTTTGTACAGATTTTTGTCAAATTTTAAAAAATTTTGTTTAAACCTACTTCGATTTTTCTGGATTATGTTAGGTTTTTTTGATAGAGGAGCTGCATTTGAGTAATTTTAGTTGAAATTAACTTCGAATTTTTGGATTCTTGTACAGATTTTTGTCAAATTTTAAAAAATTTTGTTGAAACCAACTTCGATTTTTCTGGAATATGTTAGGTTTCTTTGATAAAAGAGCTGCATTTGAGTAATTTTAGTTGAAATTAACTTCGAATTTTTGGATTTTTGAACAGATTTTTGTGAAATTTTAAAAAATTTTGTTGAAACCAACTTCGATTTTTCTGGATTATGTTAGGTTTTTTGGATAGAGAAGCTGCAATTGAGTATTTTTAGTTGAAAATAACTTCGAATTTTTGGATTTTTGTACAGTTTTTTGTCAAATTTTAAAAAATTTTGTTTAAACCTACTTCGATTTTTCTGGATTATGTTAGGTTTTTTTGATAGAGGAGCTGCATTTGAGTAATTTTAGTTGAAAATAACTTCGAATTTTTGGATTTTTGTACAGATTTTTGTCATATTTTAAAAAATTTTGTTTAAACCTACTTCGATTTTTCTGGATTATGTTAGGTTTTTTGGATAGAGAAGCTGCATTTGAGTATTTTTAGTTGAAAATAACTTCGAATTTTTTGATTTTTGTACAGATTTTTGTCAAATTTTAAAAAATTTTGTTGAAACCAACTTCGATTTTTCTGGAATATGTTAGGTTTCTTTGATAAAAGAGCTGCATTTGAGTAATTTTAGTTGAAAATAACTTCGAATTTTGGGATTTTTGTACAGATGTTTGTCAAATTTTAAAAAATTTTGTTGGAACCAACTTCGATTATTCTGGATTATGTTAGGTTTTTTTGATAGAGGAGCTGCATTTGAGTATTTTTAATTGAAAATAACTTCGAATTTTTGGATTTTTGTACAGATTTTTGTCAAATTTTAAAAAATTTTGTTTAAACCTACTTCGATTTTTCTGGATTATGTTAGTTTTTTTTGATAGAGGAGCTGCATTTGAGTAATTTTAGTTGAAATTAACTTCGAATTTTTGGATTTTTGTACAGATGTTTGTCAAATTTTAAAAAATTGTTGTTGAAACCAACTTCGATTTTTGTGGATTATGTTAGGTTTTTTTGATAGAGGAGCTGCATTTGAGTAATTTTAGTTGAAAATAACTTCGAATTTTTGGATTTTTGTACAGATTTTTGTCAAATTTTAAAAAATTTTGTTTAAACCTACTTCGATTTTTCTGGATTATGTTAGGTTTTTTTTGATAGAGGAGCTGCATTTGAGTAATTTTAGTTGAAATTAACTTCGAATTGTTGGATTTTTGTACAGATTTTTGTCAAATTTTAAAAAATTTTGTTGAAACCAACTTCGATTTTTCTGGATTATGTTAGGTTTTTTGATAGAGGAGCTGCATTTGAGTAATTTTAGTTGAAAATAACTTCGAATTTTTGGATTTTTGTACAGATTTTTGTCAAATTTTAAAAAATTTTGTTTAAACCTACTTCGATTTTTCTGGATTATGTTAGGTTTTTTTTGATAGAGGAGCTGCATTTGAGTGTGACGTCCCACTATTTTTCGCACGTTCCTATTTAATAATACACCAGTAAACCTCAGAATCACTCCACCAAAGTCCCTCAAATTCAATTATTACCCCTTTTCCCCAATCGCTGATCACCTCGATGATGTACCTTAGCGGTCCCCATCTCGAGATGGTCAGTACGAAACCACCTTCACTTATTCGCCCAACGAGGCACGAATTCCCTCCTCAAAACTAAATCGAAACAAGTCCCTCGCCCCAAAATCTTCTTAAACCGAGACCACGTCTCACTCCTTCTCTAAGACCCTCCGAGTCCAAGCCACTTTAACCCCTTTCCTAAAACACCCAAAATCCCTTCGACGAGTTGAATATCTCCAAATACCGTTCATAAAAACCCAAGAAGCCTAACTGCGAAGAATACCTGGCGTACGTGCCGAAAATGTATTCTAATAATAGAATATTATAGAAAAACCCCGGAAGTCCTTCTACGCATAATTCGTAAATTGTGTCAAGGTCCTTACCGCATACAACCCCCGCAAGGACCGCGCGTAAATCATATAAATACGAAGGATCGAGAGGCCAGGACTCTCTTTTCATCGACAAACTTCAATAGCGAAGCTCTTCTTCGACATTAATTACTGTGCAAGTATCTCTTTTATAAAATATACAAAGTGTAAATTCAGTGCTCTACGGCAAATACTGTAAGCATTTATTATTATTTATTATTGTGCATATCGCCTCCATACCATATACCATTTATGTATTATTTCATTTATCTATGCTTATTGCAATAACATTTATGTATTATTTCATTTATCTATGCTTATTGCAATAACATTTCCGTATTATTTCATTTATCTATGCTTATTGCAATCATACATATTTTGTATTACTAATACTATTACTTTTATATAATCTTGTTAACGTTTATTTTGATTATATATATTTGTCTTATAACCACATATTATTCTATGATTTATATCGTACCTCATGTCCATACATACATATAAATGTTACAATCATATTATAAATATTATATGTGAATGCTAAAACCCCACGCATAATAACCGCTCTAACAAAGTTAATAAACCGCTTTGTTTTAAATCACGCTTCAACTTATTTGTGTTCAACCACTGGTACGAAACATCTAAAATCCAAATACACGAGTTAGTGAAACAGCTGATTCCGATTCGCGAGCTCGGGAGCAGTGACTGTGTTTACAAACATATCTTTGCATAGCCTGTGTATAGCTGCACGTCCAAACGTGCTTCTCAGAAATATTACGAGTAACTTTTTGTGCCTATGCAGCAGTAAATCCAATTAGGCAAAACCAAAATAAAGTGCTAACGGGTGTTACCCCAAATCATAACAATCTAACCATTCCCTGGTCGTTCAGTGCTACGAATCTGGTATTCGCGCCTAAAATCCTGCTCTCCGCAGTGCCACGAATCTGGCATTCGCGCCTGTATTCCTAAGAACGTTCGGTGCTACGAATCTGGTATTCGTGCCTGAATCCTACTCTCCGCAGTGCCACGAATCTGGCATTCGCGCCTGTATTCCTAAGAACGTTCGGTGCTACGAATCTGGTATTCGTGCCTGAATCCTACTCTCCGCAGTGCCACGAATCTGGCATTCGCGCCTGTATTCCTAAGAACATTCGGTGCTACGAATCTGGTATTCGTGCCTGAATTCCTACCTTCCGCAGTGTCACGAATCTGGCATTCGCGCCTGCATACCCTCAGACGTTCCGTGCACGAATCCTGCATTCGAGCCAGAATTTCTATCTTCCGCAGAGCCACGAATCTGGCATTCGCGCCTGCGTTCCCTCAAGTATTACCCCATCTATGCCACAGCCCTAAAGACCTCACCCGGGACGTGACATAATTTTTGGTGACAGCGGTGTGGGATTTACGTTTACCGTTGATAAGAAATAGATTCTGTGACGCGGTACCCACAAAGTCCCACTATTTAAAATGTGCATTGAACACCCTAGTCGGTGTCAACCATCTTACCGGAGCCGCAGATTACAAAGTTTGACGGCATATTTAAACGCACTAACCTGCATTTCGGGAGGCGTAGCTACAACCATTGACGGCAGCGAGATTTGCCTAAAGTGCTCTAGCCTAATGCCCACGGATACGGTAGAAGTATACTGGACCCATTATTATTATACGTATAGAACTCCTGTCTATTGCCCTCGGTGCAGAAAATCATTAATTCCAGAACGCCCAATAAGAAACTGCATCGAGTGCTTTGAAAGTTATTTGCTCTCGAATAAGAGCTACCATCGGTTCGATAATTATCAAGAATAACTATAGTTATACCCCGATTTGTAAATAACGGCTGCCGGTCGCCGAAAGTATTAAAATCCTTCAAAACGCCACTTAAGAAATACAAAGTATCATGTCCTTGTACGGCGATACCGAGGACTCTCGCATTATGGCTCAAAACGCGGGTCCTTCCCCTAACACTGTAGTTACAGCAATCGCTGAAAAAAGGGAGCAGGTGCAATTAATACAGCAAAAGCAAGCCGAAATTGAAAACTTGTACGCGGAATTTGTCGTAGACCGGGAATCTAATACGCGTTCAGGCGTAGTCTCCGGTTCGGACGGCCCCGCGTTGGAAGGTCTCTCCAGGCGGATTCAAACCATTCGCGGAATGATGGAAAAACTTCTTGCACCCCCGCCAACGGCGAATAATTTTGCCACTCCTGGTTCCTCACGTTTCGATAGGAAACCAATAATAAATTATAATAATATTCCGGACCAGGATCCAACACCCCAGATCACGTTAAAAGACGCCATAGAAACCGTCCCTAATTTTAACGGTTACAACATATCCGTTTTGCAATTCGCGAGAGCCTGCAATAGGGCTAAGGCTCTGATTCCCTCGCAAGCCGAACCCCAGCTAGCGAGGTTGTTGACAAATAAACTGCAAGACCATGCGTACTTGGCCGTTGAGGATCGGGTCTTTGACACCGTAAATGATTTAATAAAACAATTAAAACGTACCTTCTCCCCCGCGAAAACATCAGATCACTATCGAGGAGAACTTGCAAACGTTATCAAAGGAACCAACGAGCACATGTTGGAATATATTCAACGCGTCAAAGATCTCCGATCCGCCATTCTAGAAGAAGATAGTGAAAATTACCGCGACTTCGCGCGAAATCACCCTCAGGATCTAGATCGCCTAGCCCTAGATTCATTTGTCGATGGTCTTCCACCCTACATAAGGATGAGATTACTACGATGCAACTTCGGAACGCTCGACGAAGCGTTCGATCAGGCAGTTTTCGTGGACAAAGAAATAGAGAGGGACCGTCTCCGGTTTTCCGAACAAAAAGCTCCTAAATTAATATGTCAAATTTGTAATAAGACAGGACACGACGCACTGTCCTGTAGGAGTAACCAAAGAATTGCCTCCCAACCTTCCGAAAGATATCCCCAAAACCGAGCCACGGAATATGGTAACCAGGCCCCTAATCCTTTGCTCCCTTACTGGGACAAAACTCGACCTCCTCCCTCAAGACCTACAGAATTGCGTATCTGCGATTATTGCAAGAAGCCTGGACACGCGATCTCAGAATGCAGAAAACGCATCAAGCCCATCCATAAGGATCCTAGAAGTTTGTGGGAAATAGAGTCAAAAAATACCCCGTCGGGTACCGACGGATGCGAACCGTGGAGTAGGCCAACCAGGAGCGCACCCACTTATGATTCAGTCGAAAAATGCAATACCGTAAAAACCGGTATCATTCAAATGAAAACAGTTGGTCAGGCCCCGTCTGTGAGAATTCATTCACCAGAATTTCGGAAAACACCCGAGTTCATAATCAACAAAAATACTGAGGTAAATGTGCCAAAATTTCAGGACATCAATCCGACGCAAGTGCTATTAAGTGGCACCTCTCTGGACCCAGTTTCCACCCTTGGAACAATAAGGGTACTGCCAAAAGAGACTAAGACGTCTAAATGCGTCACTCCTATCCCAGCCCTAACAAAAATCAAGCCCCTCTTACCCCAGGATCCGTCGATCCACCACATCGAGGCATCCGTGAAGGTGCACTCACTCAAACCCCTTTTGCATTACGCAAAATCAGCCCTTCCCATAACCTCCCATAAGTCTCTCGCGGTTACACTAAAACCAGACCGACAGAAAATCCAAACCGTCCTGAACTACTCAGCACCTTGCAAACCCAAAAGAGTTACAATTTACCTCGAACTGACCGGATATTACATAACGTCTATCCCAGAATTCTCTAGAACGGCTCGGCCTTTGACCACATTTCAGGAAAAGGACACTCCATTTGACTGGGGATCGTCCCAAAAAGTCGCTTCTAACCACTTAAAGTCGGCATTGCGGAAGGAACCAATCCTGCAATATCCGAACTTTGAGCTGGAATTCCGTACCTCTGAAAATACTATAGGAGGGATATTAAACCAGGCAGTTGTTAAAAAGAACCTGCCAATCGTTTACACCCCCTGTATCTTAAATAACGAGAAGATTTTACACAGATCAATCTCCGAAAATCACCCGAATCCCGGGAAAAGCGATAAAGTCGCTGAAGATTCTCCAAGTAAACCTCCTGCAAGCGGAAAATGCTCCAAGCGACCGCGCGAAAAATCGGACGACGACTTAGAAGACAGGTCAAAACATAGGCCAAGCAACCCCAAGCGGCCTCGGTTCTCCAGTTCTCCGGTCCATGTGGCGACGAGTGGAAGCAACCCCGTCGACCCTGCAATTCCCACATCCAACGCTCACTTTAGAAGAAAATGTAAAAAGATTCAACTGCACAGAAAGATGCGCCGGAAAACATCATCTGCAGAAATTCCACTACAAATCTCCCCAGAAAACATACGTAAACCACTACCTAAAACAAAAGCAGATAACACTTATAAATTACCTATCCAGAATTTATTCATAAAATATTTAGTGTGCGCGTTTCTCAGCCTATTAACATTTATTAAGACCGCTGACGTATTCATTAAAATTTCCAGTTATCACTTCGGAGCTCTTAGAGCCATTCTCACCGACCAAGCAGCACATTTTACTCGAAATTTCGCGAAAGCAGTACCACGGGAATGTAAAATGCAACAATTCCGAACCAGAGACTTTCACCCACAGACTAACGGCTCTTTAGAAAGATTGCATCTCGTTGTGACCGAATGCTTAAAATTGTTAATCAGTAAATACAGTGACTGGTACGAATGGATTAACTTGTCCGCATCCTCGTATAATACTAGTGTCCACACTGGATACACAAAGCATGAACTATTTTTCGCAAAACTTGCAATACCTAGCCAGACCCCGGTCATCGAAAAGAATGAAAACGAAACATATTTAGGTTGCCTTTCGAAACTGAGTAGGAGCTTGCGGCACAAAAGACATTATGATCGTCCCGCCCACGTGTGCGAGAGTCCCGGTTGACCCCAAGTCAACAAAATACTTTAATCATTTTTCTACAATAGATAGTTGCTACTGCAACATTTATTGCAATCATCATTCAAAAAGAGGAAAGGAAGGAAAATCACATCCCTCCTCGCTAAAGTCATCTCATATGTCATCATCAGAGAGGCGTCTCCGCAGACTATCATCACCATAGATGACTCCCTCCCCACCAACATCAATCAACAGAAAGCAGCTCCAAGAAGCCACTACCCCTTCGCCCCGTATAGACCCCTCTTACAAAAACAAAACCACCCCAAACCCTATGTTAAGAAATGCTACGCATTTCTTCATATAGGGGGGGAGGTGTGACGTCCCACTATTTTTCGCACGTTCCTATTTAATAATACACCAGTAAACCTCAGAATCACTCCACCAAAGTCCCTCAAATTCAATTATTACCCCTTTTCCCCAATCGCTGATCACCTCGATGATGTACCTTAGCGGTCCCCATCTCGAGATGGTCAGTACGAAACCACCTTCACTTATTCGCCCAACGAGGCACGAATTCCCTCCTCAAAACTAAATCGAAACAAGTCCCTCGCCCCAAAATCTTCTTAAACCGAGACCACGTCTCACTCCTTCTCTAAGACCCTCCGAGTCCAAGCCACTTTAACCCCTTTCCTAAAACACCCAAAATCCCTTCGACGAGTTGAATATCTCCAAATACCGTTCATAAAAACCCAAGAAGCCTAACTGCGAAGAATACCTGGCGTACGTGCCGAAAATGTATTCTAATAATAGAATATTATAGAAAAACCCCGGAAGTCCTTCTACGCATAATTCGTAAATTGTGTCAAGGTCCTTACCGCATACAACCCCCGCAAGGACCGCGCGTAAATCATATAAATACGAAGGATCGAGAGGCCAGGACTCTCTTTTCATCGACAAACTTCAATAGCGAAGCTCTTCTTCGACAGTAATTACTGTGCAAGTATCTCTTTTATAAAATATACAAAGTGTAAATTCAGTGCTCTACGGCAAATACTGTAAGCATTTATTATTATTTATTATTGTGCATATCGCCTCCATACCATATACCATTTATGTATTATTTCATTTATCTATGCTTATTGCAATAACATTTATGTATTATTTCATTTATCTATGCTTATTGCAATAACATTTCCGTATTATTTCATTTATCTATGCTTATTGCAATCATACATATTTTGTATTACTAATACTATTACTTTTATATAATCTTGTTAACGTTTATTTTGATTATATATATTTGTCTTATAACCACATATTATTCTATGATTTATATCGTACCTCATGTCCATACATACATATAAATGTTACAATCATATTATAAATATTATATGTGAATGCTAAAACCCCACGCATAATAACCGCTCTAACAAAGTTAATAAACCGCTTTGTTTTAAATCACGCTTCAACTTATTTGTGTTCAACCACTGGTACGAAACATCTAAAATCCAAATACACGAGTTAGTGAAACAGCTGATTCCGATTCGCGAGCTCGGGAGCAGTGACTGTGTTTACAAACATATCTTTGCATAGCCTGTGTATAGCTGCACGTCCAAACGTGCTTCTCAGAAATATTACGAGTAACTTTTTGTGCCTATGCAGCAGTAAATCCAATTAGGCAAAACCAAAATAAAGTGCTAACGGGTGTTACCCCAAATCATAACAATCTAACCATTCCCTGGTCGTTCAGTGCTACGAATCTGGTATTCGCGCCTAAAATCCTGCTCTCCGCAGTGCCACGAATCTGGCATTCGCGCCTGTATTCCTAAGAACGTTCGGTGCTACGAATCTGGTATTCGTGCCTGAATCCTACTCTCCGCAGTGCCACGAATCTGGCATTCGCGCCTGTATTCCTAAGAACGTTCGGTGCTACGAATCTGGTATTCGTGCCTGAATCCTACTCTCCGCAGTGCCACGAATCTGGCATTCGCGCCTGTATTCCTAAGAACATTCGGTGCTACGAATCTGGTATTCGTGCCTGAATTCCTACCTTCCGCAGTGTCACGAATCTGGCATTCGCGCCTGCATACCCTCAGACGTTCCGTGCACGAATCCTGCATTCGAGCCAGAATTTCTATCTTCCGCAGAGCCACGAATCTGGCATTCGCGCCTGCGTTCCCTCAAGTATTACCCCATCTATGCCACAGCCCTAAAGACCTCACCCGGGACGTGACATGAGTAATTTTAGTTGAAATTAACTTCGAATTGTTGGATTTTTGTACAGATTTTTGTCAAATTTTAAAAAATTTTGTTTAAACCTACTTCGATTTTTCTGGATTATGTTAGGTTTTTTTGATAGAGGAGCTGCATTTGAGTAATTTTAGTTGAAATTAACTTCGAATTTTTTGATTTTTGTACAGATTTTTGTCAAATTTTAAAAAATTTTGTTTAAACCTACTTCGATTTTTCTGGATTATGTTAGTTTTTTTTGATAGAGGAGCTGCATTTGAGTAATTCTTGTTGAAATTATCTTCGAATTTTTGGATTTTTGTTCAGATTTTTGTCAAATTTTAAAAAATTTTGTTGAACCCAACTTCCATTTTTCTGGATTATGTTAGGTTTTTTTGATAGAGGAGCTGCATTTGAGTATTTTTAGTTGAAAATAACTTCGAATTTTTCGATTTTTGTACAGATTTTTGTCAAATTTTAAAAAATTTTGTTTAAACCTACTTCGATTTTTCTGGAATATGTTAGGTTTTTTTGATAAAGGAGCTGCATTTGAGTTATTTTAGTTGAAATTAACTTCAAATTTTTGGATTTTTGTACAGGTTTTTGTCAAATTCTAAAAAATTTTGTTGAAACCAACATCGATTTTTCTGGATTATGTTAGGTTTTTTTGATAGAGGAGCTGCATTTGAGTAATTTTAGTTGAAAATAACTTCGAATTTTTGGATTTTTGTACAGATTTTTGTCACATTTTAAAAAATTTTGTTTAAACCTACTTCGATTTTTCTGGATTATGTTAGGTTTTTTTGATAGAGGAGCTGCATTTGAGTAATTTTAGTTGAAATTAACTTCGAATTTTTAGATTTTTGTACAGATTTTTGACAAATTTTAAAAAATTTTGTTGAAACCAACTTCGATTTTTCTGGATTATGTAAAGTTTTTTTGATAGAGGAGCTGCATTTGAGTAATTTTAGTTGAAATTAACTTCGAATTTTTGGATTCTTGTACAGATTTTTGTCGAATTTTAAAAAATTTTGTTGAAACCAACTTCGATTTTTCTGGAATATGTTAGGTTTCTTTGATAAAAGAGCTGCATTTGAGTAATTTTAGTTGAAATTAACTTCGAATTTTTGGATTTTTGTACAGATTTTTGTGAAATTTTAAAAAATTTTGTTGAAACCAACTTCGATTTTTCTGGATTATGTTAGGTTTTTTGGATAGAGAAGCTGCATTTGAGTATTTTTAGTTGAAATTAACTTCGAATTTTTAGATTTATGTACAGATTTTTGACAAATTTTAAAAAATTTTGTTCAAACCTACTTCGATTTTTCTGGATTATGTTAGGTTTTTTTGATAGAGGAGCTGCATTTGAGTAATTTTAGTTGAAATTAACTTCGAATTTTGGGATTTTTGTACAGATGTTTGTCAAATTTTAAAAAAATTTTGTTGGAACCCACTTCGAGTTTTCTGGATTATGTTAGGTTTTTTTGATAGAGGAGCTGCATTTGAGTATTTTTAGTTGAAATTAACTTCGAATTTTGGGATTTTTGTACAGATGTTTGTCAAATTTTAAAAAATTTTGTTGGAACCAACTTCGATTTTTCTGGATTATGTTAGGTTTTTTTGATAAAGGAGCTGCATGTGAGTAATTTTAGTTGAAAATAACTTCGAATTTTTGGATTTATGTACAGATTTTTGACAAATTTTAAAAAATTTTGTTCAAACCTACTTCGATTTTTCTGGATTATGTAGGGTTTTTTTGATAGAGGAGCTGCATTTGAGTATTTTTAGTTGAAAATAACTTCGAATTTTTGGATTTTTGTACAGATTTTTGTCAAATTTTAAAAAATTTTGTTTAAACCTACTTCGATTTTTCTGGATTATGTTAGGTTTTTTTTGATAGAGGAGCTGCATTTGAGTAATTTTAGTTGAAATTAACTTCGAATTGTTGGATTTTTGTACAGATTTTTGTCAAATTTTAAAAAATTTTGTTGAAACCAACTTCGATTTTTCTGGATTATGTAAAGTTTTTTTGATAGAGGAGCTGCATTTGAGTAATTTTAGTTGAAAATAACTTCGAATTTTTGGATTTTTGTACAGATATTTGTCATATTTTAAAAAATTTTGTTTAAACCTACTTCGATTTTTCTGGATTATGTTAGGTTTTTTTTGATAGAGGAGCTGCATTTGAGTAATTTTAGTTGAAATTAACTTCGAATTGTTGGATTTTTGTACAGATTTTTGTCACATTTTAAAAAATTTTGTTTAAACCTACTTCGATTTTTCTGGATTATGTTAGGTTTTTTTGATAGAGGAGCTGCATTTGAGTAATTTTAGTTGAAATTAACTTCGAATTTTGGGATTTTTGTACAGATGTTTGTCAAATTTTAAAAAATTTTTGTTGAAACCAACTTCGATTTTTCTGGATTATGTTAGGTTTTTTGGATAGAGAAGCTGCATTTGAGTAATTTTAGTTGAAATTAACTTCGAATTTTGGGATTTTTGTACAGATGTTTGTCAAATTTTAAAAAATTTTGTTGGAACCAACTTCGATTTTTCTGGATTATGTTAGGTTTTTTTGATAAAGGAGCTGCATGTGAGTAATTTTAGTTGAAAATAACTTCGAATTTTTGGATTTTTTTACAGATTTTTGTCAAATTTTAAAAAATTTTGTTGAAACCAACTTCGATTTTTCTGGAATATGTTAGGTTTTTTTGATAAAGGAGCTGCATTTGAGTAATTTTAGTTGAAATTAACTTCGAATTTTGGGATTTTTGTACACATGTATGTCAAATTTTTAAAAATTTTGTTTAAACCTACTTCGATTTTTCTGGATTATGTTATGTTTTTTTGATAGAGGAGCTGCATTTGAGTAATTTTAGTTGAAATTAACTTCGAATTTTGGGATTTTTGTACTGATGTTTGTCAAATTTTAAAAAATTTTTGTTGAAACCAACTTCGATTTTTCTGGATTATGTTAGGTTTTTTTGATAGAGGAGCTGCATTTGAGTAATTTTAGTTGAAAATAACTTCGAATTTTTGGATTTTTGTACAGATTTTTGTCAAATTTTAAAAAATTTTGTTTAAACCTACTTCGATTTTTCTGGATTATGTTAGGTTTTTTTGATAGAGGAGCTGCATTTGAGTAATTTTAGTTGAAATTAACTTCGAATTTTTAGATTTTTGTACAGATTTTTGACAAATTTTAAAAAATTTTGTTGAAACCAACTTGGATTTTTCTGGATTATGTAAAGTTTTTTTGATAGAGGAGCTGCATTTGAGTAATTGTTACATGGGCCCTTCAGGTCCATGCCGTGCTTGCTGTCCCCGCGTCGCCTTCCATTTCGGCATCAGCGATTCAGCGGAATCGCAACGCGCGGGTTAGTAAGTCGGCGAACGCGGAATCCGTCGGCGTGGGCACAACGTGACCACCGATGGTCCGGGCCCTAGATTCCGGAGCATGGAGCAAGGTAGTTGCAACAGGATAACGCCTGACGGGGCGATTTTCCCCATGCTCGGAATAGGGAGTGCGAGGCGTGGAGCTGAATCGCGGGACCTCGGAGTTTCATTCAATTTCGGGAGCTCGAGATAGGGAGTTGCGACGAGCCAGCGGGCCGTCTAGTAATCGCGACCTCACCTCCACGTATACCGCGAAGCAGGCTTGGCCGATCGGGTCCAGCCTAAGGGTAACTCCATCCGACACACCGTGAACGGCATAGCCGGGAGAGCCCTTACGCGCCGATTCAGACCGCCAAATACCGCGAGAACGTGTGGCGGAACGAGACAGTCAGCGAAGCGACGGTTCCCGCGCTCACCTACTTCCGTGTGCTACCCGAGAGCACCGCGAGCGACTACGACCTACGCTCGGTCGACCGACACCTTCGAGCGTGCGATATTCGAGCGACGCGGCGAGCGACGGCCGAGACGGAGCGCCGTCTCAAGGTATGATTCATTTTATGTAACAATATATTCGGTATCATTGATTTTCCCTGAAACCCGTTGCATATTTATATTTGATCCCTTATTATCCTCCTTTCCCTCGGTAAGTGTAGACAAGGCGTGCTTTAGCACCTTAACAGAGCAGCGAACCCAGTAAATCATCCTAACCGCTCAGGGTGATCTACGCAAAAGTCCCCTTAGGACGTAACAAACTGGTGTCAGAAGTGGGATTTTATTCCCTTATATTCATACTTATTATATTCTAAAGGAGAGCGCGACGTCGCCTCATATTGCGACCTGCCGCAATCTTATCTGCTCGTAACTTGACTACACTTCCTACTACATTGCAATGACGGGCGGAACTCTGAGATCACCACCCGCCTCACGTCCTTCCAATTCTAGTAACACAGATAATGTTCCCTCAGTTGCCCCTCCCCCCTTACCGCCAGCCCTGAACAGTCGACCATCTTTCGGTTCTCGGACGAACGACCTAGAAATGTCCGCAATAGATGTGTGGCGTTCCCGAGAAGATGAAGAGAGAGTATATCGGGCACTCGACAGCATTCCCCGTTTCGATCCTGATTTTGTAACCTTAGAGGACTTCGCTGCCTCGATACAGCGGGCTATTCAGCGTATTCCACCGGGTCAGGAAGAACGATTTCTGACCGAACTGATATACAAATTAAAGGATCCTATCAGATATTACGTCGAGGGGAAAGGTTGTCAAAGTGTGACCGACCTGCTCTCCCTTCTGAGGGTTCGATATTCCCCGTGCCGCGGTTATGAGGAGCTCAGATTGGAACTAGAACGTATAAGCATGTTTCCCCGGGAGCGTTTAATTGACTTTATTCACCGCGTGGGCCGCCTGTACCGACAGGTGACCGTGAGAGCAAGAGAATTAATCGGAGAAAATGTCGAAAGAACCATTAAGGGGGTAGACACGTCACGTGACCTGGCCGATTTGGTCGGTCGGTATTACAGCAGATTTTTTCTGCACAGAAATGGTAATACCCATAGATACGCGGCTGCCTGTGCACGCGAGAGGGAGCTGTTTGCTATTTCCATATTTTATTTTGAATGTGGAAAGAAATTGTCAACTGTTGCGTTGAAGTTGTAAAAATTTAAACAGAAAGTCTGCTGGTACTGGAAACGTAGAAAATTCATTGTACATTTACTTGAAATGTGCTTATGCTAGAATATTCTACGTTGGCAGTAAGGAATTATAAGTGAAAAGGAAAAATACACGAGAGCATGTCCCCAGAAAATGAAGTTTGTTAGGATAGACATTTTTTAATTAGCAAAACACTGAAACAGAACATGAAATACACATCCTATGCAGAAAGCAGTTATGAACAAACATATATAAAATTGTGTTTGATGTTGAATCCAACGCGTGATTATTATGTGGTCCCTCCTCGAAGTGACAGAAAATATAACCTATGTATATGCTATAAGACAATAAATATTTAGCGGCTATTTCGTTGTATTACGCTACATTTGTGAACTTTTCATCATCCTTCCGAAACATTATTATTACGCCGCAAGAGTATCTTTAGGAAATCGGGTATAGCATATAGGTTATATTTTCTGTCACTTGGAGGACCGGATTTTCTGTCCTCGAAGTGACAGAAAATATAACCTATATGCTAGACCCGATTTCCTAAAGATACTGTTGCGACGTAATAATAATGTTTCGGAAGGATGATAAAAAGTTAACAAATGTAGCGCAAAAGAACGAAATAGCCGCTCAACATTTATTGTCATATAGCGTATACATAGGTTATATTTTCTGTCACTTCGAGGAGGGGACCATAGACATATACAGGGTGTCCCAAAAATGCTGCGGGTCCTTAAAGGGGGTGATTCGGGGGATGATTGCAAACAACTTTTTCCTTTGCGAAAATGCTCTCCGAGGTTTCGTTAACGAGATAATAGCAAAAAGCACCGACCAATCAGAGCGCGAGCCTTCTGCTGGAGCTCCCGCGCTAGCGTGGCCGCGCGCCGAGCCGCGCTGCGACTACGAACAAGCAAGGCGGCATGCACCGAAGGAAATTGCGTAGAATGGCAAATGAAAAAGACGTAACAAAAAAATCGAAACTTTTGCCATGGTTTGTTTGCCATTTGAAGTGAACAATGAAAAAAGGATAAATGGATGAAAATCACGTGTAACGTAAAAAGACGAATACACAGTTGTTTTTTTTTTTTTGGACGAATCGAAAATAATAATTATTCGGAGTGAGAGGATAAGGAACACGTAAATTTCCTTTTTTAATAACGTACAAACGAAAAGGTAATGCAACAGGGAACGAGTGAAAAGTGATCGTAGTTCGTTATTGTGATAAAAATCCGTAGTTCAATAATGGCCAACACTGTTGTTGATAATGAATAAATCCGTTTAAAAACTGTGAAGAAAAATTTGCGTACGGAAATTTGGAGAATTACCGCCGGAAATAAGCCATAGCCTGCGTTAGGCTTAAAAAATAATAGTTGCCAATAATGTAACTAAAACTCACCCTTGTCGAAAATTCACCTGCAACTTGAAAACTTGTGTCACTGGGTCACTGAACCGATCCTGGTCATCGATGGACGAGCCCAGTGCACAGCTGATCCCAGGTATACGACACTACCCAAAGTTAAGGGTCGCAATGTCAGGTCAACGTACCGAATATTCACTTCACTGCACGGCTACTAACACTGATCACTTTATTTACTTTTTATGGAACGTGTTGTTCCTACGTTTGAAAAATTGGTGGCCCCGAAAGGGGCCGATTGTTGTTAATTTATGAGTTGCTCCACATGGCGACCGTCATTGTCCACGCATACTTCAGCGCGGAGAACTAATTGCCTTTGGACGCCCCGTAATGTTTCCGGCGTTATGTTTTCCACCGCTGCGTGGATAAGCGCAATTGCTTCCTCAGGCGTGTCCACCGGCTGACGATACACCTCATTCTGAAATGATTGTTGTACAACAAATACAAAACGTAAGTAAAAAAAGAAATATCTACAACAGGAATAACTAAAGAGTAACAGCAATAATCAAATTACCTTCAGGTAGCCCCAGAAGAAAAAATCCAGCGGATTCATATCCGGTGACCGTGGGGGCCACGCAACGTGGGCCTCTTGCCCGCCGTGGCCGATCCACCTGTCCTGGAAGGTTTCACCTAAATAGGCGCGGACAATATTGGCGAAATGTGGCCCAGCTCCGTCATGCTGGTAGTACATGTTCTGTCGGATCTCATATGGAATATCGTCCATAAGATCCGGCAGAACATGTTCTAAAAAATATTTATACGCTGGGCCGTCCAGCCTGTCTGGCAGAATGTACGGCCCAACGATAAATTCGCCACAAATGCCGGCCCATAGGTTGATCGACCAACGGACTTGTGCTGCACGTGGACGAAGCGCTAGAGGATTTTCGTCGCTCCACACATGCATATTGTGGGAATTGAAGCAACCTTCCCTGTTGAAAATTGCTTCATCCGTCCACAATATGTATGTGGTGAACGACGGATTCCTTAGCACTTCTCCCAACAGCCACCTGGAATATTGAACCCGCTGGATGTAATCCCTGGCGAGCAACTGTTGCACCCGTACATATTTGTACGGATGCAACCTGCGATCCCTGAGGATTCGGTGTATCGTCGTCTTGCTGACACTAGAACAAAATGCAAAAACATCCACTATTAGATGACATTTTTTTCTTAATTAATAATTGCTGCAGTTTTCTTGAACTGTGACTTACTTTAGGCGACGGCTCAAGATGCGCACACTGATCGTGGGGTCGGCTTCAACGGCGTCGAGGATTCTCTCGATGGTGCCCGGATTTCGCGCTGCTGCGGGTCTGCCCACCTCGCTGCCTCGCGGCATCATGGACCCCGTCGAGAATAGCCTCGACGCTAACCGACGAAATGTATCCTCGTTTGGTGTTCGGATAGCAGGATATTCTAGCGCAAATGCTCGCGCAGCAGCACTTGCGTCCCCGTTGTTCCGGGCGTACACCCAGAACATCCTATAGTATTCTTGGGCCGTGAACATTTCTGCAACGCGATTGCTAGCTGACTGACAGGATTTTTTCCAAGCAACTTCCGCTACCCCCAAGTAGCTTCTCTGGTTCCATTATGAGTTAACTCCCACCAGGCCAAGAGGCTTTAGGTAAAAAGAAGCCAGCACATTTTCGGGACACACGTGTTTTGCAGAAGTGCAACGAACACTTTCACAAAAGCCCGCGCTCCGTCCTTCTACTGCCAATGTACCCATTGCTTCGAGATAGAAAACAGACACCACGTGTATCGGTTCGAAAAGGTCCGAAGGGAAGAGAAGCAGAAAGTCTTCGAGTTGCTATAAAGAAGAAAATACATACCATTCATGTTTCCCCTTTCCAAAACCCTGAGTTCACGTCTGCTACGAGGCGGAACCAATTAAGTCATAAATTATCCGAAACTGTAGGAAACCGTTCTCTACCGCCGACTGGCGGGACAATACGGTCATAAACCGCGACACTGGTGAAATGCTCTGGCTGATCAGCCTGATTAATTTTGGAGAACTAGAAATTACAGAGTATTATCCAACATCAATACGCCTCGTGGAGAGACACAGGAAGAGAAGGGGTAGTCCGCTGACTGCGCGTAGTCCCGCCTGTTTCGTCCTACCCTCAAATTAAAGACGGATCCCTTATCTCTCGTGTCTAAACACGCGCTCGAATTTCAAAACAAAAGCACGCGTTGACGAATTCCGGGCGAGAGAAGGTCGGCTTGAAGTCCGATTGGCTCCAATCTATCCAATCTGTCCTGCAGCCCTCCCAAACGGCCACTGTCCTGAAGAGGCCCTCTTCACAGCAATATCTCCTCCCCAAGGCCCACCTTCTCTCGCACGGAATACGTCAATGACATCGAAAAGTCCTGCGCCCCGTCTCAGGTAAAGCAACCGCGCGCGATTACAGTCACCTGACCGTACCGCTACAACCCCATATTTCTTCAGTGAGGTCAAATAATAGGTCGACAGAAGAATTGCAGGAGAATTTTACTAACCCACTCTTGGCCAATGACAAGCTTGTTTCCAGCTTGTCCTTATCTTGATTATTTGTTGAAAAAGTGTCATTGCTCAATGGAAACCACGAGAAGGTGACCGCGGCGCACTGTTCTCGACCGTCGACTCAAGGAACAAAAGCATGCATCGACGTATTCCGTGCGAGAGAAGGTGGGCCTTGGGGAGGAGATATTGCTGTGAAGAGGGCCTCTTCAGGACAGTGGCCGTTTGGGAGGGCTGCAGGACAGATTGGATAGATTGGAGCCAATCGGACTTCAAGCCGACCTTCTCTCGCCCGGAATTCGTCAACGCGTGCTTTTGTTTTGAAATTCGAGCGCGTGTTTAGACACGAGAGATAAGGGATCCGTCTTTAATTTGAGGGTAGGACGAAACAGGCGGGACTACGCGCAGTCAGCGGACTACCCCTTCTCTTCCTGTGTCTCTCCACGAGGCGTATTGATGTTGGATAATACTCTGTAATTTCTAGTTCTCCAAAATTAATCAGGCTGATCAGCCAGAGCATTTCACCAGTGTCGCGGTTTATGACCGTATTGTCCCGCCAGTCGGCGGTAGAGAACGGTTTCCTACAGTTTCGGATAATTTATGACTTAATTGGTTCCGCCTCGTAGCAGACGTGAACTCAGGGTTTTGGAAAGGGGAAACATGAATGGTATGTATTTTCTTCTTTATAGCAACTCGAAGACTTTCTGCTTCTCTTCCCTTCGGACCTTTTCGAACCGATACACGTGGTGTCTGTTTTCTATCTCGAAGCAATGGGTACATTGGCAGTAGAAGGACGGAGCGCGGGCTTTTGTGAAAGTGTTCGTTGCACTTCTGCAAAACACGTGTGTCCCGAAAATGTGCTGGCTTCTTTTTACCTAAAGCCTCTTGGCCTGGTGGGAGTTAACTCATAATGGAACCAGAGAAGCTACTTGGGGGTAGCGGAAGTTGCTTGGAAAAAATCCTGTCAGTCAGCTAGCAATCGCGTTGCAGAAATGTTCACGGCCCAAGAATACTATAGGATGTTCTGGGTGTACGCCCGGAACAACGGGGACGCAAGTGCTGCTGCGCGAGCATTTGCGCTAGAATATCCTGCTATCCGAACACCAAACGAGGATACATTTCGTCGGTTAGCGTCGAGGCTATTCTCGACGGGGTCCATGATGCCGCGAGGCAGCGAGGTGGGCAGACCCGCAGCAGCGCGAAATCCGGGCACCATCGAGAGAATCCTCGACGCCGTTGAAGCCGACCCCACGATCAGTGTGCGCATCTTGAGCCGTCGCCTAAAGTAAGTCACAGTTCAAGAAAACTGCAGCAATTATTAATTAAGAAAAAAATGTCATCTAATAGTGGATGTTTTTGCATTTTGTTCTAGTGTCAGCAAGACGACGATACACCGAATCCTCAGGGATCGCAGGTTGCATCCGTACAAATATGTACGGGTGCAACAGTTGCTCGCCAGGGATTACATCCAGCGGGTTCAATATTCCAGGTGGCTGTTGGGAGAAGTGCTAAGGAATCCGTCGTTCACCACATACATATTGTGGACGGATGAAGCAATTTTCAACAGGGAAGGTTGCTTCAATTCCCACAATATGCATGTGTGGAGCGACGAAAATCCTCTAGCGCTTCGTCCACGTGCAGCACAAGTCCGTTGGTCGATCAACCTATGGGCCGGCATTTGTGGCGAATTTATCGTTGGGCCGTACATTCTGCCAGACAGGCTGGACGGCCCAGCGTATAAATATTTTTTAGAACATGTTCTGCCGGATCTTATGGACGATATTCCATATGAGATCCGACAGAACATGTACTACCAGCATGACGGAGCTGGGCCACATTTCGCCAATATTGTCCGCGCCTATTTAGGTGAAACCTTTCAGGACAGGTGGATCGGCCACGGCGGGCAAGAGGCCCACGTTGCGTGGCCCCCACGGTCACCGGATATGAATCCGCTGGATTTTTTCTTCTGGGGCTACCTGAAGGTAATTTGATTATTGCTGTTACTCTTTAGTTATTCCTGTTGTAGATATTTCTTTTTTTACTTACGTTTTGTATTTGTTGTACAACAATCATTTCAGAATGAGGTGTATCGTCAGCCGGTGGACACGCCTGAGGAAGCAATTGCGCTTATCCACGCAGCGGTGGAAAACATAACGCCGGAAACATTACGGGGCGTCCAAAGGCAATTAGTTCTCCGCGCTGAAGTATGCGTGGACAATGACGGTCGCCATGTGGAGCAACTCATAAATTAACAACAATCGGCCCCTTTCGGGGCCACCAATTTTTCAAACGTAGGAACAACACGTTCCATAAAAAGTAAATAAAGTGATCAGTATTAGTAGCCGTGCAGTGAAGTGAATATTCGGTACGTTGACCTGACATTGCGACCCTTAACTTTGGGTAGTGTCGTATACCTGGGATCAGCTGTGCACTGGGCTCGTCCATCGATGACCAGGATCGGTTCAGTGACCCAGTGACACAAGTTTTCAAGTTGCAGGTGAATTTTCGACAAGGGTGAGTTTTAGTTACATTATTGGCAACTATTATTTTTTAAGCCTAACGCAGGCTATGGCTTATTTCCGGCGGTAATTCTCCAAATTTCCGTACGCAAATTTTTCTTCACAGTTTTTAAACGGATTTATTCATTATCAACAACAGTGTTGGCCATTATTGAACTACGGATTTTTATCACAATAACGAACTACGATCACTTTTCACTCGTTCCCTGTTGCATTACCTTTTCGTTTGTACGTTATTAAAAAAGGAAATTTACGTGTTCCTTATCCTCTCACTCCGAATAATTATTATTTTCGATTCGTCCAAAAAAAAAAAACAACTGTGTATTCGTCTTTTTACGTTACACGTGATTTTCATCCATTTATCCTTTTTTCATTGTTCACTTCAAATGGCAAACAAACCATGGCAAAAGTTTCGATTTTTTTGTTACGTCTTTTTCATTTGCCATTCTACGCAATTTCCTTCGGTGCATGCCGCCTTGCTTGTTCGTAGTCGCAGCGCGGCTCGGCGCGCGGCCACGCTAGCGCGGGAGCTCCAGCAGAAGGCTCGCGCTCTGATTGGTCGGTGCTTTTTGCTATTATCTCGTTAACGAAACCTCGGAGAGCATTTTCGCAAAGGAAAAAGTTGTTTGCAATCATCCCCCGAATCACCCCCTTTAAGGACCCGCAGCATTTTTGGGACACCCTGTATAGACGGCGGACCGTAAGCTGAGGAGGGTGGCAAGGTTCGCGGTAAGGGGAGCGATACGAGTAAATCGGATAACGCTGTGGTTATGCATGCCGAATACATCCGAAGCAAACCGACGTGCCTGTATCTGAACCTATGCCTTTACCCCTCCAAGCCTTCCTTCCCCACGCCGATAGTCCCATCTTCTGATCCGTCTATATATGTCTATGGAGGAGACCACGTAATAATCACGCACATCCAGCCTGCGCATTTTTTTTATGAAAAAATTATTTAAATCGGACTATTTTTAACGAAACGGGCTTTCAATTCTGCAAACAAATTTTTCACGTAATTTCCTTAATTATGGTTTGAGTTGTATCATTTTTGGGGCCAATTTGATTGAGAAAGTATAAGGAATCGATTGACGCCACGATCGCAAAGATCTGATTAGAAATTGCAAAACTTCAGATTCATCAGTGCTTAGTGCGCAACATTGTATGGCCCCGCTGGTTTCAAGCGTCGAAGCCGACGGAACTCAGCGAGACACATGTGTAAAATAACATATTTGCAGTTTTATAATTGAATATGTGAACGTTACAGGACTGTCTTTATATATGGCTCTTACAAACAAAATCGCCTGACTTGTTAGACATGAAACCGGGCATACAAATGGTTGCGCATATCGCCGAAAGCATCAGAAAGAATATGTACAGTCTTCCAATGTTTCAATTGTTGAGAAGCCTTTGGGCTCAGTTTATCGGGAAAGACCTACCCACCCCACTGTTTTGCTTTCTCGTTGCGAGCGTGGACCTTCGGGTCCTAGTAGACCGCCCGTTGACAGCCGAGAACAATAAAACCGACGAGCTAGATAAAATACCCAGTACAGAAAAATAAAATGTTCGTGTTTTTTATAAGTATTGATGAAAGTATTACCGATGAATTTTTTAGGATTTCCCGATAAAAATGATATCAAACATGGAGCAATTCGATCAATTTTTATTGAACGTAGAGTGTGTTCTAATCATGTATTGATAAGAAAAAATAGACTGAATTGCTTCGTGTCTTGACTCACCACCAATCCAGGAATGGTAACACTCTCATCAAGGTGTAATGAGAAATTTTGAACATTTCGTATTCAGTACTGGATGACTCAAGTCGCCGTCGACCGAGGGTGTACCGCTGGTGCGCTATTTCACTCGCACTCGGTTCACATCGTTCGGTCTCCTTGTCAAGCGGTTCGAGCGAGGGCCCTGATAGGGGTGAATTTATTTGGGAAACAAAAGTCGCGTCATTCATGACAACTACTCGCGAACAGATATACATATGTACGAGAAGAAACAATGCAATTGCCCGATGACTTGAAGCAACATTTCAATAGGTAAATGCATGAAACTCTGGGATCAGGAATTCCGAACCCAGTGGGGCATATGTAAGAACTGGCGAAATTCAACAATAGTTCGTCGTCTAAATTTTACAATTAAAGTATTTATTTGACGTGAATATAAAGTTTATTAGCAAAGTCTTTCTCGATTTGAGTTCTGTAGAAGGCTGATTTTCCTTCACCATGGAAAGTCCTCTCTTGTCCTTCTCGCTGGCAATCATGCGACTCGCTGAGTTTCGTGGGCTTCGGCGCTCGAAACCAGCGGGGCCATACAATGTTGCGCGCTAAGGAGTGACAAATCTGCAGTTCTGCATTTCTAATCAGATTTTTGCCAAAGTGACGTCAGTCGATTCCTCGTGTTTTCTCGATCAAATTGGCCCCAAAAATGATATAATTCGGACCAAAATTAAGGAAATTACGTGAAAAATTTGTTTGTAGAAGTGA
The DNA here is from genome assembly GCA_951215215.1 of Andrena trimmerana. NCBI lineage: Eukaryota > Metazoa > Arthropoda > Insecta > Hymenoptera > Andrenidae > Andrena > Andrena trimmerana. Next base: position 38,021 of record CATNUO010000175.1, on the reverse strand, counting down.
AAGCCCGTTTTGTTAAAAATAGTCCGATTTAAATTATTTTCTGCCAATGTAACCGGGAGAATGCCAAGAATCCAATGGTGTCACTTTCATATTGATACGATGAAAAATAAACAAATTCTGTTTCTTTATAATCGATGACACATCGTCGAGCACGGCGATCTCGCGCGGCTCGGGACACAAAGGTTCTCGTCGGTTATTCGAACTTCTAAGATCGTATTCAGATTTATTGGCCGGTGAGTTTTGTAACTTGGGGTGTGCGGGTACCCGATTTTTCGGGCTCGGGTCGGGCCGGCAACTTTCGGGCGGGATCGGGCGGGATCCCGATACTTTCGTATTGCTCGAGATCCCGACAGTTTCGAGACCCCGAGACTCGATTCAGGCTACAAGCATAGCCGCCATGAGCGGCCAATTTGATTTCAGGTCGGCTCGGCAAAACTCGAACGCGATCGGACGATATCGTTACCAGTAATAGATTAAAATTATTACCTGAGAACATAGAAAAATTATGTTTCTTACACGTTAATTTGAAATAATAAAATATTCGCCTCCTGCATATTGTTGTTATTATGAAACATCTAGGAAATATTCCTTTTTGTATGTTTATAGTTCGTACGTTTTCTATTTTAAATCTGAACCTATCCGGAAAAGATAATACCCTATATATTCCCTTTACAGAAAGTACTAAGTATGAAGTATATTTTATTCAAATTTTAAAATATTGTCGATATAAAAATAGTCTTCTTCCCAAGTTCTGAACATGGTATTTATTTAAGTACGTATATGGACGTATTCAGTATTCACAGACTATTTGGTAGCAATGAAAATACATATATATGTAAATAAATAATAAGATACAAATTATGATTCAACAGGAGACAGAAAATAAAAACTTATCACTCGGGTATCGATATAAATGATATACATAATTCTTTCCATCTCGGTCCCCTCGTAATAGCTGGCTTTCGAGCCGATCGCGTCCGAGTTTTGCCAAGCCGACCTGAAATCAAATTGCCCGCTCATGGCGGTCATGCTTGTAGCCCGAATCGAGTCTCGGGATCCTGAAACCGTCTGGATCTCGAGCAATACGAAAGTATCGGGACCCCGCCCGATCCCGCCCGAAATTTTCCGACCCGTTCCGAGGGCCGAGAATCCGAGCCGCGGGACGATCCGCACAGTCCTATTCGTAACGCGTGTTCTCTCGTCATCGCAGAACACGAGTGAGCCAGAAGTGGTGGGGATAGCGCCAAGCTTCTGTCATGTATAGGCCAAACCGAGCTGCAGCGTAGAAATACACGCATCAGAATAGGTGTACCTGAGGCCTTAGCTCCGAAAAAATTCAGGGAGCTTTATTAGTCAGAACATTGATTCTTTCTCGATAGCTTCATCTCGTATTGGTCTACGTATAACTTCGTGACGCACACAACTACATATGTACTACGCTGACAATAAGATTGTGATAGCTGATTTCTCCTCGATCGCTGTTCACGAAAACGAATCGACCGGCCAATATATTTGAATACGACCTTAGGATAAAGATATAATGAAAAATGAAAAATTATTCGAAGCCAAAGATGAAAGACCTTCGAATAAACAAAGGAAACTAATAAATACCCGAAGCTAAATAGAATTTTAGATTTAGGGTACACACACCCTCCCCCCAAACCTCGTGACGATCGGCCACTGGGGCCATTCGGAAGTATATTCTTTTAATTAAATAATGCCCATCTCTGCATAGGAGCGTAAAGAATTACAAAAAAAATCAAGGAGTCAACTGTTGACCGATTTGGAGACTTTTCCTTGTTATATGCTATATACAATAGTCAGAAGAATAATAATAAAAGCAATAATTGCAAATAATTGCTGTAACTTCCACATTCTGAAAATATGATATCAGTAAATCACTACTTCCAGTGTTATTAAAAAATTTCAATCTTTTTTTTTATTTGAAATAATGTGGCCATATAATTATAAAATATATTCGGCAGCGGTGATGTATGTGTTACGGTAAAACCGTTAATTTAGTAAATGCAGACAATTCCCAGCAGTTCCTAGTCAACGTATGCCTAAAATGCATATAACCTAACTTAAAGTCGTCCGAAAATGCATGCAATGACTGCATCACGCTTTTACTGTGGCTTGTGTATCCAGCTAACGCTTCAGTTTTACTATGATTCCACGTTGGCAGTCCTCCCGAGTAGGCGCCATCTCGTGTCCACTAGCTCAACTAAATTTGTCACGTGACTTGCTCTGTATTATCGCCAATATGGCGGAACTCGTATTTGGGAATGCAATCACGGGGATACGCTTTTCGTCCTTATATGAACAGATTTTACGCTGGGCGAGGTCTCATTCGAAAGAGGAAGGTTCACTGCAGTGCGCTCTGGTCATCGTTTGAGTCACAAAACTCTTTTAGTGACCTAAAAATACTTGGATTCATGCGGGTGTATTTTGTCAACTTTTGCTCTACTTTGAACACTCGTATTATTAGATATCAACACAAGCTCGTCGAACCATGACCAGAGCGCTGTGCACTGAACCTTCCTCTTTCGAATGAGACCTCATCCAGCCCAAAATTTGCTCATATAAGGACGTAAAGCGTATCCCCCCAAACCCATGTTTCGGGCACATTATGTGGGTATTACAGCGCGCTGCATTACCCGTGTCTACCCCCTTAAGGACGTGGAGCGATTGGCTCGGACCTCATTTATCACGGCATTACCGCAAAGAATTTCGACTAAGGTAGCTTTGTCAAATCCCGAATCTCTGGACGATGCGTTCGATTTGGCGTTACACGCCCAGAGGAGAGAACAAGAATTGTCCGGCTTGTCACGCGACGAGACGTATGGGTACACTAGAAGCGCGCGTCCTCCGTCGCCGTACGACCCCCAACGTAGTTGGACCGAATGGAGACAACCACGCGAGGATGACTCGTATCGCGAACCCCCTTCCCCTTACTCCGCTTATAGCTCCCCTCGCTATCGGGACGAATATTATCGGGAGCCGTATTATCGCGATCCGACACCGGAGCGCCGTCCGACGGCCTTGCTGACGAGGCAAGGCGTACGCCCATTGGATCATGAACGTAGACTGTACGATCCCGGTGAGAGATCCTCACGCGATGGATTTAGGAATAATAGGCAGTCGCGACCACGCGGAGCCAGATCGTATCAACCTCGCGAAACTCCCAGATATGAGCCCCGCGAACCAGGGAGGTACGAACCCCGCGAGTCCGGAAGATATGACTCCCGGGGAAACAAGCCTCGCGAACCTGAAAGATTTCGATCCTACGAATCGTTGGAACCAAGGAGAAACGAAATCCGAGAGTCGCCAAGAACGGAAGAATACGAGTCTTTCCCAGAAAATCGCGATCATTTAAACTCCCAGCGCGCCCGCCCGTTCAACCGGAACGAGGCGGGCGGGTCCTCTTCGCAGGCCCAAAGATCGCCTCCGCAAAGATCGCCTCGAAATCGGAGCCAACAACGGGACTCATACGCGCGGAGTCCCCCCGCATCCGGGTCAAGGCCGAACAATTGGAGAACGGTGAGGGAGAATTCATAGTAGACACGGGGTCTGCATTGAATCTATTAGAAATCGGGTCCGCAAGCTCAAAGGCTTTGGTTATAAGCAGGACACCCCTCAAAATTAACGGATTGAATGGAAAGGTCATGACACTAGGAACAACTGCATTAAAGGTAAACGGCAGTTGGGCGTTATTCCATGTATTAAGCATGCCAAATTTACCCGAAGGGATTGCCGGCCTAGTCGGGAGTCCGTATCTGCTTCAGGAGGAAGCCATCGTCTCGTACCACCTACGCACGATGGTAACAGCAAAACACCCAATTCGCCCTGTAGTCTTCTCAAATTCGGAAGAATTAGAAGATACGTTGACGGCTTGCAAACAAAGTCAGGAGGACCTTTTGACACGCTTCAGCGAACCATTAGCATTAGAGTCGGACCACGATCAAATAAGCCTTTGCTGCCCTGAAGACGACGGGCGTGGTAACACCTCCCCACTCGATGTTTCCCCCTTTTTCGAGGAAGAGTTTGACGTCACCGAAGATCAGGATTTGGGGAATTACCGCGTTGAAAAGAAACCTCCCGAGGAACCATTACGACAGATAGTCGGAACGTTGAAATTGGAGGAATTAGACCCGGAACCGCGTCAAACAATCGAAGACTTGGTTATAAGATATTCGGACAGGTTTTTCGTGCCTGGAGACCCGTTGGGCGAAACAACGTCTATAGAGCACACCATCCCGTTAACCGATACAAAGCCCGTGTTCACTCGCCAATACCCGCATTCGCCGTTAATGGACGAGGAAATCGCCAAACAAATGCATAATCTGGAAGAGTTAAGAATAATCGCTCCTTCGTCGTCGCCACATAACTCACCCTTGCACATAGTCCCGAAAAAGGAGGACGAAGAAGGAAACAAACGATGGAGGGTGGTGGCCGATTTTAGAAACTTGAACGCGATAACGATCGACGACCGTTTCCCCCTGCCGCGAATTACGGATATTCTCGATCGATTAGGTGGAGCCCAATATTTCTCAGTTTTCGATTTAGCAAACGGCTTCCATCAAATCCCTATGGCTCCTGAGGACCGAGCAAAAACCGCGTTTACTACCCCCGACGGACACTACGAATACCTTCGCATGCCTTTCGGATTAAAGAACGCTCCGGCTACCTTTCAGCGTTTAATGAACAATGTTTTGAGAGGGCTTATCGGGAAAGAGTTATTCGTGTATCTAGACGACGTGGTTGTATATTCGTGTACACTCGCGGAACACGAGCGCCGACTCGAGAGATTCTTCGAGCGCTTACGCGAGCATAACTTGACTCTGCAGACAGAGAAAGCAAAGTTCTTGAAAGACCAGGTCATATATCTGGGCCATATAATAGCAGCTGACGGAGTACGACCTAATCCAGAAAAAAACAAGGCCGTCGCCGAGTTCCCTGTACCAAAATCTCGTAAAAATTTGAAGCAATTTTTGGGCCTCGTAAATTATTATCGTCGCTTCATCCCCGATATGGCAAAACGAGCCAGACCCCTTACAAGTTTGACAAGTTTAAAGACTCCATTCTATTGGACCGAGAAACATCAGGAAAGTTTCGAAGATCTGCGCCAGGCGCTTTGCAAAGAGCCAGTTTTACGCTATCCAAATTACGAAGAACCGTTTATTATTACAACTGATGCGTCCGATGTAGCCGTTGGGGCGATATTAAGCCAAGGCAAAATAGGCGAAGATCCGCCTATAGCATACGCCTCCCAGGTGCTCAATACCGCTCAAGTAAATTACTCAACCACCGAAAAGGAATGCTGGGCGATAATTTATGCCGTAAAACAATTCCGTACGTATATCTACGGGCGAAAATTTTCATTAGTAACTGATCACCGGCCGCTTCAATGGTTATTTTCGATAAAGGATCCGGTGTCGCGACTCGCTCGTTGGAAGATTACCCTCGCGGATTACGAATATGAAATCATCTATAAGCCCGGCCGGGTAAACGCAAACGCAGACGCGTTATCTCGAAATCCGGTCTCGCACGCTTTTCCGACTACCACAAAGGAAACATTACCAACAAGTGATAATGAGGGTATAGCAACGCGTGCAGGAGCGCGTCACCAAGGTAGGCCAAGGCCAAATTATGAAGAACCACCGTCGTTCGACTTCAGAGATGATTCCACATTAGAAGAACAGGAAGTTGGCCAGGAGTTGCCATCAGAGAAAGGGGATTGCACCGACGATCTGGAGAGTAGGGCGAACTCAACTGCCCTGGATACAAGTGAAGCAAGGACGGGGATGCCCGAATTCCTAGAGACAGGAGACGAAGGCTCTACCATGATAACAGAAGGCAAGCATGCAGGGCTAACACAGGACCAACTCACTTTCTTGAGGAGTCTTGACGAACCACCCCGCTACGAGGGAGACGAAATGGACTCCACTCTTGGAAGTAACGATTCAAGGATAGGCCCATTCTCCCAGGAGGAAATCACCATCCTGAAGAGTCTGGACGAGGAGTCCCTCCTAGAAGAAAAGGGAGAGACATCGAACCCCCATGAAAAGGTCAGTCCACAGGGGACAAAACCAAAACCGGGCCCGAAGAAACGAGTATCATGGGGCATACCCCTACATGAAGAAGCCCTGGACATCCCGCAATCAACCATGATTTGTCCGGAGGGCGAAACATTGGAAGAACTAAAAGACCAACTGCCCCCTATAAAAAATTCCAGCAGGAGTCCAAGGCCCGATGTGACCGACATGCCTGACTCGACAGAATTCTACGAAGCTAACGTCGGACCATTTACTAAGCCACCAAATTTTCCTACAACGAACACCTCGGAGCATGATTTGCAGACCATGCAATGCGAAGTAAAAATCGCAAGGACCACCCTTACATCCTCTCACGACAATTATGCTCATTTTATATCAACAGACAGAATATTAACTAGCCCAATCTGTAAAACTCTGAAGGCTATAGGATTACTCGACGAAACAAAATTACTATCAGAGGAATTAATAAAAAATCGCGTGATAGTCACCCGTAATGAAGAAGGAAAGGTTTTTAGCATCGTTGGAACAAACAGTTTTTATCACGAAATGGGGGAAAGTGAGTTGGCGCCGGCATTGGCAGCACTTAGAAGCGCCGTGGAGTGTGATCGCGTCCGCTCGTTTCGGATAGCGGCGCATGGCGAAACCTTACACCGATTCGATGCCGAAACGCTCGAAAGATATTTCAAAATTATTTTCAAACATACGCCGATGTCCATTACAATTTGTACGGGAGAAATTCAATTACCGCCCGAAACCGAACGGGAAGATATTATCCGTCATTATCACGAAAGTTTGATAGGAGGGCATAAAGGCGTAACAAAAACATACCGTCGCATCCGCAGCCTATTTGACTGGCCCCATTTACGCCGAGACGTAGAGGATTTCGTGCGAAGTTGCCAGAGCTGCCAAGAGCAAAAGCTCGTACGCATTAAAACACGGGAACCAATGCTAATCACAGATACGCCTGCACGCCCTTTCGATAAAGTAGCCTTGGACACCGTGGGACCGCTTCCCCCTACCCCTAGCGGAAACCGTCATGTCCTCACAATGCAGTGTCAATTATCTAAATTCTGTATGGCCGTGCCGTTACCCGACATACGAGCCGTCACCGTGGCCGACGCGTTATCTCGTTACTTTATCGCGATCTTCGGCGCCCCGCGTGCAATACTAACAGACCGTGGAACGAGTTTTATTAATAACACCATACAGGGAATAGCCCAAACTTTTAAAATTAAACATGTAACAACGTCGGGATATCGACCACAAACTAACGGTTCCCTGGAAAGAAGTCATATCGTCTTAACCGAATATTTAAAACACTACCTGGAAAACTACGAAGACTGGGACTTGCTACTCCCATTCGCTATGTACTCATACAACACCTCGGTGCACGAAGCAACAAAGTTCACTCCCTACGAGGTGGTGTTCGGACAATTAGCTCGGGACCCATTTACGCCTATGACCCGTGAAGAACTGCTAACTTATCCGACATACGTACAAAATTTGGTAGAACGATTAGAAGAAATTCGAAACACCACGCGATCAAACTTGGATACGAGCAAATCGCGTTCGAAAAATATTTATGACCGAAAGAGTAATCAAGTTATATTCACCGAGGACGACCTTGTTTACGTACTAAAGGAACCTCGGCTCCATAAATTCGATCCCCATTACATAGGTCCTTATAAAATAAAAGCAATTACAGACCAGAATAATGCAATCTTGGTTTCGGATGAGGGCCGACAAATAATTAAACATTTCGATAAATTGAAACATGCTTATATTAAAGATCAACCACCTTGACGCCAACGTAGCATATTCGATGGTTCAAGTTTACTACGGACTGGCGGCGGGGCTTATTCAGCCAAACCATAGTCCCATGTTCCGTACATTTAAATCCTACTCCACTCCTTTACTTTACTTGTTTTTTGTATTTACAGTAGTCATTTACGTAAACAATAGAATTCCCTCGCGAAAAGTCATTCGGGGAAAATCCCGTATTTCGACCGCCATGGACAGACGTGGCCTGCTTTTGCTCACGTTCCTCTGGACGAGCGCAACTACCAAGGTCATCGACGGGGACTATCAACTAGCTCCGTTAAGTCCCAACCCGGGCTTGTATTTCGAACAGATCCGACCTCTCCGAGTTTTCCACACCCAATGGAGACTGGTCACGGGTATTGAAGTCGCGGAAGTATTAGCCGCGAGACCACAAACTCAACCACAGATAAATAGGATGAAAACATTATGTGCAACCTATAATTGGACGTCTTGCCCGGCCGACGGCCTCAACGCGGCATTGCAACGAAAACTCCTCGATGGCAAACGCTACGAGGAATTGCTACTCAGCATACTGGGAAAACCTCAGGTGACCCGTGCCAAGCGATCGGTACCGTTGGGTTTCATCGGATCGCTGAGCAAGGCCCTTTTTGGAACCCTGGACAGCGACGACGCGCAATACTACAATAAAGAAATAGATAAACTTTATAAAGACCAAAATCACCTCGCCGAATTGTTAGGAAACCAAACACATATTATAAAATCGGAATTTCAGGATATACATAACTCGATAAAATCTGTATCGGGCGCCATACGAAGCATGGACAATAGGATTAAGGAAATAGCGGCGGCCACCCGTCAATTAGACGAGCGCGAAACAAAAGTAGAATTAGAATCAGCATTTTCGTCATGGACGTTCCTAATGACCAGGCACGTGGACGAATATGTGACCGCGTTAATCGTAATTACGGACGCGCTCACGTTCGCAAAACTCGGTATTTTACATCCAGCCGTTCTTTCTCCAAGTCAGCTAGCGCAGACCTGCGAGCGAATTCGCGAAACGACGCCTTATGAATTCCCACTGACTACGGAAGAATTAAATTCCGAACAGTTACAAGGGGTGACCAAATTAAACGTAGTCTATTCACAGGGCCGAATCATCTTGTCACTCGACATCCCTTTACTGGACCAAATTCCCTTCGACCTCTTTTACCTTCACCCTTGTCCTTCGTTTCAAACCATTTCGCCCAATGTCTCCACCCCTATATTTATTAAACCAAGAACACCATACCTAGCCATCAGTCAAATCAGCACTCAGTACTTCATGCCCGACGAGAGCTACATCTCAGGATGCAGAAAATACCCTCGGATGTACATGTGCGAACTCAGCCTACCACTCCAGGACTTGGAAAAAGCACCAAGCTGTGAGACGGATGCGATACTAAAACTACCAAAAATCAGGTGGAATAGCTGCAACATTCAAGCCTTTCCCGGAAGCCGAACTTTCCTCAAGAAGATGATCGCACCTAACACCTGGCTATATTCTGTCAAGGACACCCTGGCACTGCAGGTACGGTGCAATAAGCACTCGGCCGGATATGAAGTGCTCCAGGGGGCAGGAGTATTACAACTAAGAAGGGATTGTGAGGCCAAAATCGGGACCGACCAGATTTGGGCATCCGGAATCGACACTCAAGTATTAACAACCGTCTACAAACCATCCATTGGCATAAACATCTCGGAAATCTTACCAACCATCACGGAACATCACGTGAAAATTTTAATAGACCATCAGGAAAAGGAACCCCTGGGAACCCTTCAGGATGCCCATGCGAGTGCAAATACAATCGCATTGGAGGACATAGAAAGACAGGCAAGGGAAATTGCCACCCATCACCGGACTGAAAATCTATACACCTACGCCACATATGGACTGCCGGGACTGGGAGGAATTCTTATTATCCTCCTCATTGTGTGGATCAGTTACCGTTGTCTAAAGGCACGCCGGACCCAACATCGCACACCCTTAGGACGAGAGGCAAAGGTTAATATAGAAATGGTTCCACAGCGCCCTCCCCCTCAGATAATTTCTAGACCCCGTCCTTTAACTATTACACCTTTTCCTCCCGACTTACCCGTTATACCTTCCACGAGGACAAGTGAGAAGGCACATATGGAGAGAGCGAGTAGCTTCGGGGTCACAGACCCATACTTCGAAATATTTTAGGCCTTAGTTTGCTGATCGCAGCAAAAACCCCCGCGCGTTAGGCTAAGAACCGACTCCCACGTTGCGCTCTGCTGCGAAAATTAGGCAGTAGGGACAATAGTATATAAGTTAGCAATTAAGTCAAGCGCGGACAGTCAGTACGAATTTAATACGGCTTCAATCGAATAGCGCAACAAAATGTATGCAAAAAAATTCAACGACAAGAAGTACTCGCGATCTTCTCTCGCCGAAGTGGTGCTGCCCCGACACCTACACGCCCCATTTGGACAACGACTCTGCATAAGACCAGCAAAGACCGCAGTTGGGGATGGCAAGGCATGGGTCCGCAAGACGCAGGTGTTGTGCGATGCCTGTGCGTGGTTGAACCCCCCCGAGGATTTTGAGGAGTACAGGCGAGTCCCGGTTCACTGGCTCGCAATAGAACACCGGGCCATGGACCTCACCAAATGCGTGAGATGCCGGACCAGGCACCTGAGATGGACATTACCGAACAATTGCACTGGTTGCATCCGGGCTTTGTTGGACGCGAATCCGGCACATCTGCCGGCATTTCCAGTGCTAGAGGCACCCCGGCCCTTGGAGGCGCCGAAGCCCAGGGACATACCACGGATTATCCCCGCCGGCGCGGAGTAAGCGTACATCACCCTTCACACTAGGTAAAATTCGAAATAATTGTATTCACTTAGAGACGCGGACAAATTGTAATTGTTTTCGTTCAATTTACTTCACAGCGGAGCGTCGCCCGGCCCCATGTTTTACGACAATTTAATTTTATATATGGTTTTTTTTTCATTTGTAACAATATATGGGATTTGTTTGTAATTAATTACGAATACTTTATTGTAATCCTTTTGCGTTCCCCTTAGTCTTAGTAGCGTTAATTGTTATCGTAAGAGCGTGTTAATCATGTAAGGCGTACGCGACGACGGCTACGCACGTGTACATGAAATGGCCTCTCGAGACCATTTCATGTCTAAGTGGGGAGGTGTTACATGGGCCCTTCAGGTCCATGCCGTGCTTGCTGTCCCCGCGTCGCCTTCCATTTCGGCATCAGCGATTCAGCGGAATCGCAACGCGCGGGTTAGTAAGTCGGCGAACGCGGAATCCGTCGGCGTGGGCACAACGTGACCACCGATGGTCCGGGCCCTAGATTCCGGAGCATGGAGCAAGGTAGTTGCAACAGGATAACGCCTGACGGGGCGATTTTCCCCATGCTCGGAATAGGGAGTGCGAGGCGTGGAGCTGAATCGCGGGACCTCGGAGTTTCATTCAATTTCGGGAGCTCGAGATAGGGAGTTGCGACGAGCCAGCGGGCCGTCTAGTAATCGCGACCTCACCTCCACGTATACCGCGAAGCAGGCTTGGCCGATCGGGTCCAGCCTAAGGGTAACTCCATCCGACACACCGTGAACGGCATAGCCGGGAGAGCCCTTACGCGCCGATTCAGACCGCCAAATACCGCGAGAACGTGTGGCGGAACGAGACAGTCAGCGAAGCGACGGTTCCCGCGCTCACCTACTTCCGTGTGCTACCCGAGAGCACCGCGAGCGACTACGACCTACGCTCGGTCGACCGACACCTTCGAGCGTGCGATATTCGAGCGACGCGGCGAGCGACGGCCGAGACGGAGCGCCGTCTCAAGGTATGATTCATTTTATGTAACAATATATTCGGTATCATTGATTTTCCCTGAAACCCGTTGCATATTTATATTTGATCCCTTATTATCCTCCTTTCCCTCGGTAAGTGTAGACAAGGCGTGCTTTAGCACCTTAACAGAGCAGCGAACCCAGTAAATCATCCTAACCGCTCAGGGTGATCTACGCAAAAGTCCCCTTAGGACGTAACATAATTTTAGTTGAAAATAACTTCGAATTTTTGGATTTTTGTACAGATTTTTGTCAAATTTTAAAAAATTTTGTTTAAACCTACTTCGATTTTTCTGGATTATGTTAGGTTTTTTTTGATAGAGGAGCTGCATTTGAGTAATTTTAGTTGAAATTAACTTCGAATTGTTGGATTTTTGTACAGATTTTTGTCAAAGGGTATAGCCGGTTAAGATGGTCAAATGTGCCCCTGAACCAAATTCAAATCGCGATGAGTCATTCGAAAGCTTATAAAAAAAGAACGATTTCTGCCAAGTTTCAACTTTGTATCTCGACCCGGGGGGTAGTAAAGGGTAAAAATAGAAAATCAGGTTTTTGGCGAATTTCTACTATACCAGGGAATGAAAAATTTTGAAAAAATTCAGAGGCATATCTGTTATCGGGACACATATTAGGGAATTATTTCAGATTTTTAAATTGAGAAATCAAGCTGTGAAAAATAAAAAACGCCAAAAAATGATGAAAAATGCCAGTTGTGTATCGAAGCAGTTGCAGAACTATAATCATATTTTTACTGTAAGTGCGTATCATTGTTACTATTGTCCTGAATTTTTTTCAGATTTTTCAATTTGGTGCGCCGCAGTTAAAAAAATTAAAAACCGATTTTTTCGTCGTTTTTTCCGTGTTAGAGTAACTTATACGTCGAATTGCTTCATGAAATAAGTGTTTTATGCGATCTTTAATGTTTATACGTACAGCAAAACATCATAGGAATTAAAGAAACTGGAAAAACCGAATCATTTGAAACTATGTTATGCAGCTTACATTATAAAGTGTCTACCGTATTTTCCAACGGTGTCGGTGGCGCAGCGGTAGAGTGTCGAGCTGCTATACCGCTGCGAACTTTTTTAACATAGGTTCGAATCTCGAACTTCGAAGTCCGCTTGGGCAAAGTTTTTTCTTTTTTTTTCCGTAATTATATATATTTTCTAACTATATGACAATGATCAATATTGGTTTTCAAATGATTTAAGAATGTTTGAAAAATATATTAATCTGAAATATACGTAAACATGAGTTCGGACTGCGTTTCTCTTGTCAAGTATCCTGCCAATTACGATATTATTTAACATTTCCTACATTATATTAATATGTGAAGATCGTTTTCGAATCTCTTACCTTTAACAATTATGCATGAATGCACGAGAATAGTCCTGCACAGACTGTCACGGGGTCACGTCGTCTCTCGAAACTTGTGACATTCATTAATTAACGTGTGGTCTTTACAATCTGTACACATTTGTAGCGTGCGTAGCTTCGAATTTCGAGCGGAGCAGAAGGCAACCAGGTAGGGTTGTAAAGTTCAACGGAAGGTTTCGTAGCCGTTGGATTTTGCCAGGCGACGAAACCTCCCCTGTTCCAGGACTCGGGGTTTTTCCTAATTTTTGCACACGCTACGCGTTTTCTTCGGTAAGGGAAGGAAAGCGACCGTTGATGAGCATTCGGCTACGAGTTAGCGTCTTGAGCGGTTGTGCTTTTCGCGCGTTAGATTTTAACTCTCTACGGAAGTTTTTGTGTTACCTTAGTAAATAAACAGTATTCTTTGTCGGTGTGTGTTCATCTGTGGTTGTGTGTTCAATATGTCGACGGAGAAAGTACAATTTGTGGAAAGGAAAACCTTACATGCTAAGTGTATTCGGTGTAATATTTTGGTTCGCAAATCACCTGGTCAGATACGGAAAATCAAGACGGAAGTTGATGCAGTGAAGTATTCTAAAATTCTGAAAAGAGTGGTGACTGTTGGTGACATATTTTGCAATAGGTGCCGCGTTTCCATTTACAAAAACGCGATAACTACCGCCCCCAATCGTGAAAATTCTCAGGAATTTCGTCAACTTGAGGAATCTTCTGTCAGAGTGTTTTCTGTAGCTGAATCTTTTTCTTCAGGACCCTCTTCTTCAGTTGAACTCTCTTCTTCAGCTCAAACCTCTTCTTCAGCTGGACCCTCTTCATCAGCTGAACCTTCTTCTTCGGCTGAACTCTCCTCTTCATCCAGAGTTTTTTCTGCCGCAATATCTTTGCACAGAACAGCCTCAGCCGAAATACTTTCACCCGAAAAATCAACTGAAAAATCTTCACCGGAAAAATCTGAATCCGAATCTGTTGCTACATCGTCTTCCTCAACAGAAGATCCATCATTTCTTATGGATTTGAGGAATGTTGAACAAGTAGCTACTGAATTCGTAGAGATGCCATTTTCTAGAGTTATTTCCACTCATAGGTACTGTTTCGTCTGTGGGATTTCGAAAAATATCGTGAATGTACCGAATGAAACCAGGAAGCAGGTATTTATATTGCGAAGATTATATGTTCCTAAAGGAAATCGGTGCTGTTCTGGTCATTTATTAAAGAACCGTTTGTTTCAGGAAGATGTTCTAAACTTAAGAATACATTCAAATAGCAGTATAATCGAGACCAAAGAATTACGAAATTATTTTGAATACCTTTCAGTTAATAACAATTCAAGTATCAAAGATACAATAGGTGATTTTACACTTTCTGAAGAGCGGTTAAAAGTATTTACAGGTTTAACGTGGGAAAACGTAATAAAGCTTCGGGAAATGATGACTTCTTTGAGAAATTCTGAGCAGCGAGATGTCACACAAGCTATTGTTGTTTTCTTGTTCAAATTGCGTACTGGTAACTCAAATAGTATGATAGCTGCAATTCTCGGATTAGAACGCGAGCAACAGGTATCTGATTTTTGTAGGTCCGTCGTAAAGTCTTTTGAAAAAGATATTCTACCTAGTTATTTTGGATTCGCGACACTTCCCCGGAAAACTCTAATAGAAAATCAAACCTCTCTTGTTGCCAAAAAGTTATATGGTATCACAGATCAGTTAGCACTGATTTTCGATGGAACATATATTCGCCATCAGAAAAGTTCTAATAATGAATATCAACGAAAATCATATTCCGGTCAAAAGAAAGTACCCTTATGTAAACCTTTCACGATTTGCACCACAAACGGCTATGTGGTTGAAGTTCTTGGCCCTTTTTGTGCAAACCAGAACGATGCACAAATCATGAAAATTGCTCTGGAAGATCCAAATGGTTTGCAAACCCTTTTAAAACCTGGGGATATTTGTATTGTTGATCGAGGTTTTCGCGACGTATCATCTTATTTAGAAGAGCGCGGTTACAGAGTGCTCATGCCTGCGTTAAAATATAAGCGTAATCAGCTAACGACTGCAGAATCAAATGCATCCCGTCACGTCACTAAGATTCGCTGGGTAGTCGAGGCAATTCACGGCATCATAGGGCAAAAATACAAACTTCTTCACCATCAAATGGACAATAAGCTACTGCCTAAAGTTAGTTTATATTGCAAAATAGCGTGCTTTTTAAATAATACGTTTGGAAAGCGCTTAAATTCGGACGTAGATCTCTGTGATGAGATAGTAGAAAGAATGTCATCTCAAAACATTGCTGAGAATTCATTGTCAGTAGAAGTTGAAAACCAGCATTGGAACAGACGTAAGATTCCATTTAATCAACTATCATCTAACGATCTCCTTGATTTTCCAGAAATGACAGAGAATGACCTCAAAATTCTATTCACTGGTTCATATCAATTATCTCAAGCAATCTCATATTTAGCAGAACTAATGGATGAAGAGAACACCATTAATCTTCGATGTCTTAAAGAGAGAAATAATATTATTAAATTCGAAGTAAGATCCCGACATATTAACAGTAAAACCTATAGATGTTACATTGATTATGCACCAAACTCAATAGGCTACTCCGGAGTTAAACGCTATTGTTGTGAATGCGCAAATGGTAACCGAACCGTCGGGTGCTGTTCACACATAGCTGCAATAATTTATTACTTGTCGCATGCTCGGTACCTCTAAAAAATTGTAAGGCCTGCAGAAATTCTTAGTAAAATATTCAACAATGAACACGTGACACCAATAATTAACGAAGACAGCGATGAAGATTGAAACCATCACACACGATTTTTGTTGCTATCCATGCATAATTGTTAAAGGTAAGAGATTCGATAACGATCTTCACATATTAATATAATGTAGGAAATGTTAAATAATATCGTAATTGGCAGGATACTTGACAAGAGAAACGCAGTCCGAACTCATGTTTACGTATATTTCAGATTAATATATTTTTCAAACATTCTTAAATCATTTGAAAACCAATATTGATCATTGTCATATAGTTAGAAAATATATATAATTACGGAAAAAAAAAGAAAAAACTTTGCCCAAGCGGACTTCGAAGTTCGAGATTCGAACCTATGTTAAAAAAGTTCGCAGCGGTATAGCAGCTCGACACTCTACCGCTGCGCCACCGACACCGTTGGAAAATACGGTAGACACTTTATAATGTAAGCTGCATAACATAGTTTCAAATGATTCGGTTTTTCCAGTTTCTTTAATTCCTATGATGTTTTGCTGTACGTATAAACATTAAAGATCGCATAAAACACTTATTTCATGAAGCAATTCGACGTATAAGTTACTCTAACACGGAAAAAACGACGAAAAAATCGGTTTTTAATTTTTTTAACTGCGGCGCACCAAATTGAAAAATCTGAAAAAAATTCAGGACAATAGTAACAATGATACGCACTTACAGTAAAAATATGATTATAGTTCTGCAACTGCTTCGATACACAACTGGCATTTTTCATCATTTTTTGGCGTTTTTTATTTTTCACAGCTTGATTTCTCAATTTAAAAATCTGAAATAATTCCCTAATATGTGTCCCGATAACAGATATGCCCCTGAATTTTTTCAAAATTTTTCATTCCCTGGTATAGTAGAAATTCGCCAAAAACCTGATTTTCTATTTTTACCCTTTACTACCCCCCGGGTCGAGATACAAAGTTGAAACTTGGCAGAAATCGTTCTTTTTTTATAAGCTTTCGAATGACTCATCGCGATTTGAATTTGGTTCAGGGGCACATTTGACCATCTTAACCGGCTATACCATTTTAAAAAATTTTGTTTAAACCTACTTCGATTTTTCTGGATTGTGTTAGGTTTTTTTGATAGAGGAGCTGCATTTGAGTAATTTTAGTTGAAATTAACTTCGAATTTTTGGATTTTTGTACAGATTTTTGTCAAATTTTAAAAAATTTTGTTGAAACCGACATCGATTTCTCTGGATTATGTAAAGTTTTTTTGATAGAGGAGCTGCATTTGAGTAATTTTAGTTGAAATTAACTTCGAATTTTGGGATTTTTGTACAGATGTTTGTCAAATTTTAAAAAATTTTGTTGGAACCAACTTCGATTTTTCTGGATTATGTTAGGTTTTTTTGATAGAGGAGCTGCATTTGAGTATTTTTAGTTGAAAATAACTTCGAATTTTTGGATTTTTGTACAGATTTTTGTCAAATTTTAAAAAATTTTGTTTAAACCTACTTCGATTTTTCTGGATTATGTTAGTTTTTTTTGATAGAGGAGCTGCATTTGAGTAATTTTAGTTGAAATTAACTTCGAATTTTGGGATTTTTGTACAGATGTTTGTCAAATTTTAAAAAATTTTTGTTGAAACCAACTTCGATTTTTCTGGATTATGTTGGGTTTTTTTGATAGACGAGCTGCATTTGAGTAATTTTAGTTGAAAATAACTTCGAATTTTTGGATTTTTGTACAGATTTTTGTCAAATTTTAAAAAATTTTGTTTAAACCTACTTCGATTTTTCTGGATTATGTTAGTTTTTTTTGATAGAGGAGCTGCATTTGAGTAATTTTAGTTGAAATTAACTTCGAATTTTGGGATTTTTGTACAGATGTTTGTCAAATTTTAAAAAATTTTTGTTGAAACCGACTTCGATTTTTCTGGATTATGTTAGGTTTTTTTGATAGAGGAGCTGCATTTGAGTAATTTTAGTTGAAAATAACTTCGAATTTTTGGATTTTTGTACAGATTTTTGTCATATTTTAAAAAATTTTGTTTAAACCTACTTCGATTTTTCTGGATTATGTTAGGTTTTTTTGATAGAGGAGCTGCATTTGAGTAATTTTAGTTGAAATTAACTTCGAATTTTTAGATTTTTGTACAGATTTTTGACAAATTTTAAAAAATTTTGTTGAAACCAACTTCGATTTTTCTGGATTATGTTAGGTTTTTTGGATAGAGAAGCTGCATTTGAGTATTTTTAGTTGAAAATAACTTCGAATTTTGGGATTTTTGTACTGATGTTTGTCAAATTTTAAAAATTTTTTGTTGAAACCAACTTCGATTTTTCTGGATTATGTAAAGTTTTTTTGATAGAGGAGCTGCATTTGAGTAATTTTAGTTGAAATTAACTTCGAATTTTTGGATTCTTGTACAGATTTTTGTCAAATTTTAAAAAATTTTGTTGAAACCAACTTCGATTTTTCTGGAATATGTTAGGTTTCTTTGATAAAAGAGCTGCATTTGAGTAATTGTAGTTGAAATTAACTTCGAATTTTTGGATTTTTGTACAGATTTTTGTGGAATTTTAAAAAATTTTGTTGAAACCAACCTCGATTTTTCTGGATTATGTTAGGTTTTTTGGATAGAGAAGCTGCATTTGAGTATTTTTAGTTGAAAATAACTTCGAATTTTTGGATTTTTGTACAGATTTTTGTCAAATTTTAAAAAATTTTGTTTAAACCTACTTCGATTTTTCTGGATTATGTTAGGTTTTTTTGATAGAGGAGCTGCATTTGAGTAATTTTAGTTGAAATTAACTTCGAATTTTGGGATTATTGTACTGATGTTTGTCAAATTTTAAAAATTTTTTGTTGAAACCAACTTCGATTTTTCTGGATTATGTTTGGTTTTTTTGATAGAGGAGCTGCATTTGAGTAATTTTAGTCGAAATTAACTTCGAATTCTGGGATTTTTGTACAGATTTTTGACAAATTTTAAAAAATTTTGTTTAAACCTACTTCGATTTTTCTGGATTATGTTAGGTTTTTTTGATAGAGGAGCTGCATTTGAGTAATTTTAGTTGAAATTAACTTCGAATTGTTGGATTTTTGTACAGATTTTTGTCAAATTTTAAAAAATTTTGTTTAAACCTACTTCGATTTTTCTGGATTATGTTAGGTTTTTTTGATAGAGGAGCTGCATTTGAGTAATTTTAGTTGAAATTAACTTCGAATTTTTAGATTTTTGTACAGATTTTTGACAAATTTTAAAAAATTTTGTTGAAACCGACATCGATTTCTCTGGATTATGTAAAGTTTTTTTGATAGAGGAGCTGCATTTGAGTAATTTTAGTTGAAATTAACTTCGAATTTTTGGATTCTTGTACAGATTTTTGTCAAATTTTAAAAAATTTTGTTGAAACCAACTTCGATTTTTCTGGAATATGTTAGGTTTCTTTGATAAAAGAGCTGCATTTGAGTATTTTTAGTTGAAATTAACTTCGAATTTTTGGATTTTTGTACAGTTTTTTGTCAAATTTTAAAAAATTTTGTTTAAACCTACTTCGATTTTTCTGGATTATGTTAGGTTTTTTTGATAGAGGAGCTGCATTTGAGTAATTTTAGTTGAAATTAACTTCGAATTTTGGGATTTTTGTACAGATGTTTGACAAATTTTAAAAAAATTTTGTTGGAACCCACTTCGAGTTTTCTGGATTATGTTAGGTTTTTTTGATAGAGGAGCTGCATTTGAGTATTTTTAGTTGAAATTAACTTCGAATTTTGGGATTTTTGTACAGATTTTTGTCAAATTTTAAAAAATTTTGTTTAAACCTACTTCGATTTTTCTGGATTATGTTAGGTTTTTTGGATAGAGAAGCTGCATTTGAGTATTTTTAGTTGAAAATAACTTCGAATTTTTGGATTTTTGTACATTTTTTTGTCAAATTTTAAAAAATTTTGTTTAAACCTACTTCGATTTTTCTGGATTATGTTAGGTTTTTTTGATAGAGGAGCTGCATTTGAGTAATTTTAGTTGAAATTAACTTCGAATTTTTAGATTTTTGTACAGATTTTTGACAAATTTTAAAAAATTTTGTTGAAACCAACTTCGATTTTTCTGGATTATGTTAGGTTTTTTGGATAGAGAAGCTGCATTTGAGTATTTTTAGTTGAAAATAACTTCGAATTTTGGGATTTTTGTACTGATGTTTGTCAAATTTTAAAAATTTTTTGTTGAAACCAACTTCGATTTTTCTGGATTATGTAAAGTTTTTTTGATAGAGGAGCTGCATTTGAGTAATTTTAGTTGAAATTAACTTCGAATTTTTGGATTCTTGTACAGATTTTTGTCAAATTTTAAAAAATTTTGTTGAAACCAACTTCGATTTTTCTGGAATATGTTAGGTTTCTTTGATAAAAGAGCTGCATTTGAGTAATTGTAGTTGAAATTAACTTCGAATTTTTGGATTTTTGTACAGATTTTTGTGGAATTTTAAAAAATTTTGTTGAAACCAACCTCGATTTTTCTGGATTATGTTAGGTTTTTTGGATAGAGAAGCTGCATTTGAGTATTTTTAGTTGAAAATAACTTCGAATTTTTGGATTTTTGTACAGATTTTTGTCAAATTTTAAAAAATTTTGTTTAAACCTACTTCGATTTTTCTGGATTATGTTAGGTTTTTTTGATAGAGGAGCTGCATTTGAGTAATTTTAGTTGAAATTAACTTCGAATTTTGGGATTATTGTACTGATGTTTGTCAAATTTTAAAAATTTTTTGTTGAAACCAACTTCGATTTTTCTGGATTATGTTTGGTTTTTTTGATAGAGGAGCTGCATTTGAGTAATTTTAGTCGAAATTAACTTCGAATTCTGGGATTTTTGTACAGATTTTTGACAAATTTTAAAAAATTTTGTTTAAACCTACTTCGATTTTTCTGGATTATGTTAGGTTTTTTTGATAGAGGAGCTGCATTTGAGTAATTTTAGTTGAAATTAACTTCGAATTTTGGGATTTTTGTACAGATGTTTGACAAATTTTAAAAAAATTTTGTTGGAACCCACTTCGAGTTTTCTGGATTATGTTAGGTTTTTTTGATAGAGGAGCTGCATTTGAGTATTTTTAGTTGAAATTAACTTCGAATTTTGGGATTTTTGTACAGATTTTTGTCAAATTTTAAAAAATTTTGTTTAAACCTACTTCGATTTTTCTGGATTATGTTAGGTTTTTTGGATAGAGAAGCTGCATTTGAGTATTTTTAGTTGAAAATAACTTCGAATTTTTGGATTTTTGTACATTTTTTTGTCAAATTTTAAAAAATTTTGTTTAAACCTACTTCGATTTTTCTGGATTATGTTAGGTTTTTTTGATAGAGGAGCTGCATTTGAGTAATTTTAGTTGAAATTAACTTCGAATTTTTAGATTTTTGTACAGATTTTTGACAAATTTTAAAAAATTTTGTTGAAACCAACTTCGATTTTTCTGGATTATGTTAGGTTTTTTGGATAGAGAAGCTGCATTTGAGTATTTTTAGTTGAAAATAACTTCGAATTTTGGGATTTTTGTACTGATGTTTGTCAAATTTTAAAAATTTTTTGTTGAAACCAACTTCGATTTTTCTGGATTATGTAAAGTTTTTTTGATAGAGGAGCTGCATTTGAGTAATTTTAGTTGAAATTAACTTCGAATTTTTGGATTCTTGTACAGATTTTTGTCAAATTTTAAAAAATTTTGTTGAAACCAACTTCGATTTTTCTGGAATATGTTAGGTTTCTTTGATAAAAGAGCTGCATTTGAGTAATTGTAGTTGAAATTAACTTCGAATTTTTGGATTTTTGTACAGATTTTTGTGGAATTTTAAAAAATTTTGTTGAAACCAACCTCGATTTTTCTGGATTATGTTAGGTTTTTTGGATAGAGAAGCTGCATTTGAGTATTTTTAGTTGAAAATAACTTCGAATTTTTGGATTTTTGTACAGATTTTTGTCAAATTTTAAAAAATTTTGTTTAAACCTACTTCGATTTTTCTGGATTATGTTAGGTTTTTTTGATAGAGGAGCTGCATTTGAGTAATTTTAGTTGAAATTAACTTCGAATTTTGGGATTATTGTACTGATGTTTGTCAAATTTTAAAAATTTTTTGTTGAAACCAACTTCGATTTTTCTGGATTATGTTTGGTTTTTTTGATAGAGGAGCTGCATTTGAGTAATTTTAGTCGAAATTAACTTCGAATTCTGGGATTTTTGTACAGATTTTTGACAAATTTTAAAAAATTTTGTTTAAACCTACTTCGATTTTTCTGGATTATGTTAGGTTTTTTTGATAGAGGAGCTGCATTTGAGTAATTTTAGTTGAAATTAACTTCGAATTGTTGGATTTTTGTACAGATTTTTGTCAAATTTTAAAAAATTTTGTTTAAACCTACTTCGATTTTTCTGGATTATGTTAGGTTTTTTTGATAGAGGAGCTGCATTTGAGTAATTTTAGTTGAAATTAACTTCGAATTTTTAGATTTTTGTACAGATTTTTGACAAATTTTAAAAAATTTTGTTGAAACCGACATCGATTTCTCTGGATTATGTAAAGTTTTTTTGATAGAGGAGCTGCATTTGAGTAATTTTAGTTGAAATTAACTTCGAATTTTTGGATTCTTGTACAGATTTTTGTCAAATTTTAAAAAATTTTGTTGAAACCAACTTCGATTTCTCTGGATTATGTTAGGTTTTTCTCATAGAGGAGCAGCTTTCGAGTAATTTTAGTTGAAATTAACTTCGAATTTTTGGATTTTTGTACAGATTTTTGGCAAATTTTAAAAAATTTTGTTGAAACCAACTTCGATTTTTCTGGATTATGTTAGGTTTTTTGGATAGAGGAGCTGCATTTGAGTAATTCTAGTTGAAATTAACTTCGAATTTTTGGATTTTTGTACAGATTTTTGTCAAATTTTAAAAAATTTTGTTGACACCAATTTCGATTTTTCTGGATTATGTAAAGTTTTTTTGTTGGAGGAGCTGCATTTGAGTAATTTTAGTTGAAAATAACTTCGAATTTTTGGATTTTTGTACAGATATTTGTCAAATTTTAAAAAATTTTGTTGAAACCAACTTCGATTTTTCTGGATTATGTTAGGTTTTTTGGATAGAGGAGCTGCATTTGAGTAATATTAGTTGTAATTAACTTCGAATTTTTGGATTTTTGTGCAGATTTTTGTAAAATTTTATATAATTTTGTTGAATCCAACTTCGATTTTTCTGGATTATGTTAGGTTTTTTGGATCGAGGAGCTGCATTTGAGTAATTTTAGTTGTAATTGACTTCGAATTTTTGGATTTTTGTGCAGATATTTGTTAAATTTTATAAAATTTTATTGAACCCAACTTCGATTTTTCTGAATTATGTTAGGTTTTTTTGATAGAGGAGCTGCATTTGACTAATTCTAGTTGAAATTATCTTCGAATTTTTGGATTTTTGTACAGATTTTTGTCAAATTTTAAAAAATTTTGTTGAAACCAACTTCGATTTTTCTGGATTATGTTAGGTTTTTTTGATAGAGGAGCTGCATTTGAGTATTTTTAGTTGAAAATAATTTCGAATTTTTGGATTTTTGTACAGATTTTTGTCAAATTTTAAAAAATTTGGTTTAAACCTACTTCGATTTTTCTGGATGATGTTAGGTTTTTTTGATAGAGGAGCTGCATTTGAGTAATTTTAGTTGAAATTAACTTCGAATTTTTGGATTTTTGTACAGATATTTGTAAAATTTTAAAAAATTTTGTTGAAACCAACATCGATTTCTCTGGATTATGTAAAGTTTTTTTGATAGAGGAGCTGCATTTGAGTAATTTTAGTTGAAATTAACTTCGAATTTTGGGATTTTTGTACAGATTTTTGTCAAATTTTAAAAATTTTGTTGACACCAACTTCGATTTTTCTGGATTATGTAAAGTTTTTTTGTTAGAGGAGCTGCATTTGAGTAATTTTAGTTGAAAATAACTTCGAATTTTTGGATTCTTGTACAGATTTTTGTCAAATTTTAAAAAATTTTGTTGAAACCAACTTCGATTTCTCTGGATTATGTTAGGTTTTTCTCATAGAGGAGCAGCTTTCGAGTAATTTTAGTTGAAATTAACTTCGAATTTTTGGATTTTTGTACAGATTTTTGGCAAATTTTAAAAAATTTTGTTGAAACCAGCTTCGATTTTTCTGGATTATGTTAGGTTTTTTGGATAGAGGAGCTGCATTTGAGTAATTCTAGTTGAAATTAACTTCGAATTTTTGGATTTTTGTACAGATTTTTGTCAAATTTTAAAAAATTTTGTTGACACCAATTTCGATTTTTCTGGATTATGTAAAGTTTTTTTGTTGGAGGAGCTGCATTTGAGTAATTTTAGTTGAAAATAACTTCGAATTTTTGGATTTTTGTACAGATATTTGTCAAATTTTAAAAAATTTTGTTGAAACCAACTTCGATTTTTCTGGATTATGTTAGGTTTTTTGGATAGAGGAGCTGCATTTGAGTAATATTAGTTGTAATTAACTTCGAATTTTTGGATTTTTGTGCAGATTTTTGTAAAATTTTATATAATTTTGTTGAATCCAACTTCGATTTTTCTGGATTATGTTAGGTTTTTTGGATCGAGGAGCTGCATTTGAGTAATTTTAGTTGTAATTGACTTCGAATTTTTGGATTTTTGTGCAGATATTTGTTAAATTTTATAAAATTTTATTGAACCCAACTTCGATTTTTCTGAATTATGTTAGGTTTTTTTGATAGAGGAGCTGCATTTGACTAATTCTAGTTGAAATTATCTTCGAATTTTTGGATTTTTGTACAGATTTTTGTCAAATTTTAAAAAATTTTGTTGAAACCAACTTCGATTTTTCTGGATTATGTTAGGTTTTTTTGATAGAGGAGCTGCATTTGAGTATTTTTAGTTGAAAATAATTTCGAATTTTTGGATTTTTGTACAGATTTTTGTCAAATTTTAAAAAATTTGGTTTAAACCTACTTCGATTTTTCTGGATTATGTTAGGTTTTTTTGATAGAGGAGCTGCATTTGAGTAATTTTAGTTGAAATTAACTTCGAATTTTTGGATTTTTGTACAGATATTTGTAAAATTTTAAAAAATTTTGTTGAAACCAACATCGATTTCTCTGGATTATGTAAAGTTTTTTTGATAGAGGAGCTGCATTTGAGTAATTTTAGTTGAAATTAACTTCGAATTTTGGGATTTTTGTACAGATTTTTGTCAAATTTTAAAAATTTTGTTGACACCAACTTCGATTTTTCTGGATTATGTAAAGTTTTTTTGTTAGAGGAGCTGCATTTGAGTAATTTTAGTTGAAAATAACTTCGAATTTTTGGATTCTTGTACAGATTTTTGTCAAATTTTAAAAAATTTTGTTGAAACCAACTTCGATTTCTCTGGATTATGTTAGGTTATTCTCATAGAGGAGCAGCTTTCGAGTAATTTTAGTTGAAATTAACTTCGAATTTTTGGATTTTTGTACAGATTTTTGGCAAATTTTAAAAAATTTTGTTGAAACCAACTTCGATTTTTCTGGATTATGTTAGGTTTTTTGGATAGAGGAGCTGCATTTGAGTAATTCTAGTTGAAATTAACTTCGAATTTTTGGATTTTTGTACAGATTTTTGTCAAATTTTAAAAAATTTTGTTGACACCAATTTCGATTTTTCTGGATTATGTAAAGTTTTTTTGTTGGAGGAGCTGCATTTGAGTAATTTTAGTTGAAAATAACTTCGAATTTTTGGATTTTTGTACAGATATTTGTCAAATTTTAAAAAATTTTGTTGAAACCAACTTCGATTTTTCTGGATTATGTTAGGTTTTTTGGATAGAGGAGCTGCATTTGAGTAATATTAGTTGTAATTAACTTCGAATTTTTGGATTTTTGTGCAGATTTTTGTAAAATTTTATATAATTTTGTTGAATCCAACTTCGATTTTTCTGGATTATGTTAGGTTTTTTTGATAGAGGAGCTGCATTTGACTAATTCTAGTTGAAATTATCTTCGAATTTTTGGATTTTTGTACAGATTTTTGTCAAATTTTAAAAAATTTTGTTGAAACCAACTTCGATTTTTCTGGATTATGTTAGGTTTTTTTGATAGAGGAGCTGCATTTGAGTATTTTTAGTTGAAAATAATTTCGAATTTTTGGATTTTTGTACAGATTTTTGTCAAATTTTAAAAAATTTGGTTTAAACCTACTTCGATTTTTCTGGATGATGTTAGGTTTTTTTGATAGAGGAGCTGCATTTGAGTAATTTTAGTTGAAATTAACTTCGAATTTTTGGATTTTTGTACAGATATTTGTAAAATTTTAAAAAATTTTGTTGAAACCATCATCGATTTCTCTGGATTATGTAAAGTTTTTTTGATAGAGGAGCTGCATTTGAGTAATTTTAGTTGAAATTAACTTCGAATTTTGGGATTTTTGTACAGATTTTTGTCAAATTTTAAAAATTTTGTTGACACCAACTTCGATTTTTCTGGATTATGTAAAGTTTTTTTGTTAGAGGAGCTGCATTTGAGTAATTTTAGTTGAAAATAACTTCGAATTTTTGGATTCTTGTACAGATTTTTGTCAAATTTTAAAAAATTTTGTTGAAACCAACTTCGATTTCTCTGGATTATGTTAGGTTTTTCTCATAGAGGAGCAGCTTTCGAGTAATTTTAGTTGAAATTAACTTCGAATTTTTGGATTTTTGTACAGATTTTTGGCAAATTTTAAAAAATTTTGTTGAAACCAACTTCGATTTTTCTGGATTATGTTAGGTTTTTTGGATAGAGGAGCTGCATTTGAGTAATTCTAGTTGAAATCAACTTCGAATTTTTGGATTTTTGTACAGATTTTTGTCAAATTTTAAAAAATTTTGTTGACACCAATTTCGATTTTTCTGGATTATGTAAAGTTTTTTTGTTGGAGGAGCTGCATTTGAGTAATTTTAGTTGAAAATAACTTCGAATTTTTGGATTTTTGTACAGATATTTGTCAAATTTTAAAAAATTTTGTTGAAACCAACTTCGATTTTTCTGGATTATGTTAGGTTTTTTGGATAGAGGAGCTGCATTTGAGTAATATTAGTTGTAATTAACTTCGAATTTTTGGATTTTTGTGCAGATTTTTGTAAAATTTTATATAATTTTGTTGAATCCAACTTCGATTTTTCTGGATTATGTTAGGTTTTTTGGATCGAGGAGCTGCATTTGAGTAATTTTAGTTGTAATTGACTTCGAATTTTTGGATTTTTGTGCAGATATTTGTTAAATTTTATAAAATTTTATTGAACCCAACTTCGATTTTTCTGAATTATGTTAGGTTTTTTTGATAGAGGAGCTGCATTTGACTAATTCTAGTTGAAATTATCTTCGAATTTTTGGATTTTTGAACAGATTTTTGTCAAATTTTAAAAAATTTTGTTGAAACCAACTTCGATTTTTCTGGATTATGTTAGGTTTTTTTGATAGAGGAGCTGCATTTGAGTATTTTTAGTTGAAAATAATTTCGAATTTTTGGATTTTTGTACAGATTTTTGTCAAATTTTAAAAAATTTGGTTTAAACCTACTTCGATTTTTCTGGATGATGTTAGGTTTTTTTGATAGAGGAGCTGCATTTGAGTAATTTTAGTTGAAATTAACTTCGAATTTTTGGATTTTTGTACAGATATTTGTAAAATTTTAAAAAATTTTGTTGAAACCAACATCGATTTCTCTGGATTATGTAAAGTTTTTTTGATAGAGGAGCTGCATTTGAGTAATTTTAGTTGAAATTAACTTCGAATTTTGGGATTTTTGTACAGATTTTTGTCAAATTTTAAAAATTTTGTTGACACCAACTTCGATTTTTCTGGATTATGTAAAGTTTTTTTGTTAGAGGAGCTGCATTTGAGTAATTTTAGTTGAAAATAACTTCGAATTTTTGGATTCTTGTACAGATTTTTGTCAAATTTTAAAAAATTTTGTTGAAACCAACTTCGATTTCTCTGGATTATGTTAGGTTTTTCTCATAGAGGAGCAGCTTTCGAGTAATTTTAGTTGAAATTAACTTCGAATTTTTGGATTTTTGTACAGATTTTTGGCAAATTTTAAAAAATTTTGTTGAAACCAGCTTCGATTTTTCTGGATTATGTTAGGTTTTTTGGATAGAGGAGCTGCATTTGAGTAATTCTAGTTGAAATTAACTTCGAATTTTTGGATTTTTGTACAGATTTTTGTCAAATTTTAAAAAAATTTGTTGAAACCAACTTCGATTTCTCTGGATTATGTAAAGTTTTTTTGATAGAGGAGCTGCATTTGAGTAATTTTAGTTGAAATTAACTTCGAATTTTGGGATTTTTGTACAGATTTTTGTCAAATTTTAAAAAATTTTGTTGAATCCAACTTCGATTTTTCTGGATTATGTTAGGTTTTTTGGATCGAGGAGCTGCATTTGAGTAATTTTAGTTGTAATTGACTTCGAATTTTTGGATTTTTGATAAATTTTATAAAATTTTATTGAACCCAACTTCGATTTTTCTGGATTATGTTAGGTTTTTTGATAGAGGAGCTGCATTTGACTAATTCTAGTTGAAATTAACTTCGAATTTTTGGATTTTTGTACAGATTTTTGTCAAATTTTAAAAAATTTTGTTGATACCAACTTCGATTTTTCTGGATTATGTAAAGTTTTTTTGTTAGAGGAGCTGCATTTGAGTAATTTTAGTAGAAAATAACTTCGAATTTTTGGATTTTTGTAAAGATTTTTGTCAAATTTTAGTTGAAATTAACTTCGAATTTTTGGATTTTTGTACAGATTTTTGTCAAATTTTAAAAAATTTTGTTGAAACCAACTTCGATTTTTCTGGATTATGTAAAGTTTTTTGATAGAGGAGCTGCATTTGAGTAATTTTAGTTGAAATTAACTTCGAATTTTTGGATTCTTGTACAGATTTTTGTCAAATTTTAAAAAATTTTGTTGAAACCAACTTCGATTTTTCTGGATTATGTTAGGTTTTTTGGATAGAGTAGCTGCATTTGAGTAATTTTAGTTGAAATAAACTTCGAATTTTTGGATTTTTGTACAGATTTTTGTGAAATTTTAAAAAATTTTGTTGAAACCAACTTCGATTTTTCTGGATTATGTTAGGTTTTTTGGATAGAGGAGCTGCATTTGAGTAATTTTAGTTGTAATTAACTTCGAATTTTTTGATTCTTGTACAGATTTTTGTCAAATTTTAAAAAAATTTGTTGAAACCAACTTCGATTTCTCTGGATTATGTTAGGTTTTTTTGATAGAGGAGCAGCTTTCGAGTGATTTTAGTTGAAATTAACTTCGAATTTTTGGATTTTTGTACAGATTTTTGTCAAATTTTAAAAAATTTTGTTGAAACCAACTTCGATTTTTCTGGATTATGTTAGGTTTTTTGGATAGAGGAGCTGCATTTGAGTAATATTAGTTGTAATTAACTTCGAATTTTTGGATTTTTGTGCAGATTTTTGTAAAATTTTATATAATTTTGTTGAATCCAACTTCGATTTTTCTGGATTATGTTAGGTTTTTTGGATCGAGGAGCTGCATTTGAGTAATTTTAGTTGTAATTGACTTCGAATTTTTGGATTTTTGTGCAGATATTTGTTAAATTTTATAAAATTTTATTGAACCCAACTTCGATTTTTCTGAATTATGTTAGGTTTTTTTGATAGAGGAGCTGCATTTGACTAATTCTAGTTGAAATTATCTTCGAATTTTTGGATTTTTGTACAGATTTTTGTCAAATTTTAAAAAATTTTGTTGAAACCAACTTCGATTTTTCTGGATTATGTTAGGTTTTTTTGATAGAGGAGCTGCATTTGAGTATTTTTAGTTGAAAATAATTTCGAATTTTTGGATTTTTGTACAGATTTTTGTCAAATTTTAAAAAATTTGGTTTAAACCTACTTCGATTTTTCTGGATTATGTTAGGTTTTTTTGATAGAGGAGCTGCATTTGAGTAATTTTAGTTGAAATTAACTTCGAATTTTTGGATTTTTGTACAGATATTTGTAAAATTTTAAAAAATTTTGTTGAAACCAACATCGATTTCTCTGGATTATGTAAAGTTTTTTTGATAGAGGAGCTGCATTTGAGTAATTTTAGTTGAAATTAACTTCGAATTTTGGGATTTTTGTACAGATTTTTGTCAAATTTTATAAATTTTGTTGACACCAACTTCGATTTTTCTGGATTATGTAAAGTTTTTTTTTTAGAGGAGCTGCATTTGAGTAATTTTAGTTAAAAATAACTTCGAATTTTTGGATTCTTGTACAGATTTTTGTCAAATTTTAAAAAATTTTGTTGAAACCAACTTCGATTTCTCTGGATTATGTTAGGTTTTTCTCATAGAGGAGCAGCTTTCGAGTAATTTTAGTTGAAATTAACTTCGAATTTTTGGATTTTTGTACAGATTTTTGGCAAATTTTAAAAAATTTTGTTGAAACCAACTTCGATTTTTCTGGATTATGTTAGGTTTTTTGGATAGAGGAGCTGCATTTGAGTAATTCTAGTTGAAATTAACTTCGAATTTTTGGATTTTTGTACAGATTTTTGTCAAATTTTAAAAAATTTTGTTGACACCAACTTCGATTTTTCTGGATTATGTAAAGTTTTTTTGTTGGAGGAGCTGCATTTGAGTAATTTTAGTTGAAAATAACTTCGAATTTTTGGATTTTTGTACAGATATTTGTCAAATTTTAAAAAATTTTGTTGAAACCAACTTCGATTTTTCTGGATTATGTTAGGTTTTTTGGATAGAGGAGCTGCATTTGAGTAATTTTAGTTGTAATTAACTTCGAATTTTTGGATTTTTGTGCAGATTTTTGTAAAATTTTATATAATTTTGTTGAATCCAACTTCGATTTTTCTGGATTATGTTAGGTTTTTTGGATCGAGGAGCTGCATTTGAGTAATTTTAGTTGTAATTGACTTCGAATTTTTGGATTTTTGTGCAGATATTTGTTAAATTTTATAAAATTTTATTGAACCCAACTTCGATTTTTCTGTATTATGTTAGGTTTTTTTGATAGAGGAGCTGCATTTGACTAATTCTAGTTGAAATTATCTTCGAATTTTTGGATTTTTGTACAGATTTTTGTCAAATTTTAAAAAATTTTGTTGAAACCAACTTCGATTTTTCTGGATTATGTTAGGTTTTTTTGATAGAGGAGCTGCATTTGAGTATTTTTAGTTGAAAATAATTTCGAATTTTTGGATTTTTGTACAGATTTTTGTCAAATTTTAAAAAATTTTGTTTAAACCTACTTCGATTTTTCTGGATTATGTTAGGTTTTTTTGATAGAGGAGCTGCATTTGAGTAATTTTAGTTGAAATTAACTTCGAATTTTTGGATTTTTGTACAGATATTTGTAAAATTTTAAAAAATTTTGTTGAAACCAACATCGATTTCTCTGGATTATGTAAAGTTTTTTTGATAGAGGAGCTGCATTTGAGTAATTTTAGTTGAAATTAACTTCGAATTTGGGGATTTTTGTACAGATTTTTGTCAAATTTTAAAAATTTTGTTGACACCAACTTCGATTTTTCTGGATTATGTAAAGTTTTTTTGTTAGAGGAGCTGTATTTGAGTAATTTTAGTTGAAAATAACTTCGAATTTTTGGATTCTTGTACAGATTTTTGTCAAATTTTAAAAAATTTTGTTGAAACCAACTTCGATTTCTCTGGATTATGTTAGGTTTTTCTCATAGAGGAGCAGCTTTCGAGTAATTTTAGTTGAAATTAACTTCGAATTTTTGGATTTTTGTACAGATTTTTGTCAAATTTTAAAAAATTTTGTTGAAACCAACTTCGATTTTTCTGGATAATGTTAGGTTTTTTGGATCGAGGAGCTGCATTTGAGTAATTTTAGTTGTAATTGACTTCGAATTTTTGGATTTTTGTGCAGATTTTTGTTAAATTTTATAAAATTTTGTTGAACCCATCTTCGATTTTTCTGGATTATGTTAGGTTTTTTTGATAGAGGAGCTGCATTTGACTAATTCTAGTTGAAAATAACTTCGAATTTTTGGATTTTTGTAAAGATTTTTGTCAAATTTTAGTTGAAATTAACTTCGAATTTTTGGATTTTTGTACAGATTTTTGTCAAATTTTAAAAAATTTTGTTGAAACCAACTTCGATTTTTCTAGATTATGTAAAGTTTTTTTGATAGAGGAGCTGCATTTGAGTAATTTTAGTTGAAATTAACTTCGAATTTTTGGATTCTTGTACAGATTTTTGTCAAATTTTAAAAAATTTTGTTGAAACCAACTTCGATTTCTCTGGATTATGTTAGGTTTTTTTGATAGAGGAGCAGCTTTCGAGTAATTTTAGTTGAAAATAACTTCGAATTTTTGGATTTTTGTACAGATTTTTGTCAAATTTTAAAAAATTTTGTTGAATCCAACTTCGATTTTTCTGGATTATGTTAGGTTTTTTGGATCGAGGAGCTGCATTTGAGTAATTTTAGTTGTAATTGACTTCGAATTTTTGGATTTTTGTTAAATTTTATAAAATTTTATTGAACCCAACTTCGATTTTGCATGTTATTATTATTATTATTATTATGTTCACGGGAAAACCCTTTAGGATACAACATGTGACCAGATTTGTGTAGTACAAATTACAATAAAATAAAAAATGAAATAGAATAAAAATAAAAATAAAATACAATACAAAAACATAATCATAGCAGAAGAGATAAACAAAAGACTAGTCTGAGCAATCAGCAGGCAACGACGTGATTACGCAGCAAACAGCGGACAATACATAGTAATACACTAAAAATTAACTTAAGTTAAGTTTGGACTCGAGTTGACAATTGTCTCCGGAACGAGTCGAGCGTGATCGAGAATAGGTCAATATCAGCTATATAACTGTTGACCTCCTCCATAGCACGGTTTACCGGATCAGCAGTGCAGTGTCTATAATCGGGGACCCTCGCTTCGAAAAGGGGCCTCAGACGCAGTGATCGCTGTGGGGCATGAAAATTTATAAGGGACACTAGCTCCTGGCAATTAGTCTGACCGCGAATTAATTTATACAGGAACAAGAGGTCCGAGCAGATACGACGAGCACTGAGGGTAGTGAGCCCTAACTTCAGTAAAGCAGGGGCATAGTCATGGTCGAAAAACCGCATAGGGCTACCAGTTGCTCTCATAACTAGCCGACAGAACTTGTGTTGTACCCTTTCGAGTAAGCTAGAGTATACAATATGCCTCGGACTCCAGATTACCGACGCATACTCAATTTGTGGACGAACAAGTGCGACGTACAGCAGTTTAAGCGACTTGACACGTTTGAAATGTTTAGCAAATCGGGCAATAAACCCTAGGGTTTTCATCGCCTTACACGCGATATTCCGATAGTGGTTCCTGAAATCAAGCCCAGACACAAAGATTACACCAAGATCCCTTATTTCACCCACCTCAATCAAGGGGGTACCACATAGAGTATAGTTCGATAAAATGGGATTAACAGTTCTATGCGATCTCATAACAACACATTTAGCAGTGTTAAGCTGCATCATATTGGCAGTGCACCACTGCTCGAACCTGCAGAGGTCGTCCTGCAACTCATCCACGTCCAGATCACAGCGAATAGACCGGAATATCTTTAAATCGTCCGCATACATAAGAAAGTTACTATTCCGGAATACATCTTTAAGGTCATTAATAAAGAGAATGAAGAGAAGGGGACCAAGATGCGAACCCTGAGGGACACCGGAGCACACATTTACCGGAGTCGATAACTGGTTACCGACCCTGACAACCTGTACACGATCCTTTAAATAGCTATGGATCCAAGACAGGAGCGGTCCACAGATCCCAATCACTTCTAACTTCCGCAGCAGGATACTATGATCCACTGTATCAAAGGCTTTACGGAAGTCCGTGTACACAGTGTCGACCTGTGATCTATTGTCAAGAGCCGCTGAGACGAGACAGTGGTATACCGCCAGATTGGTTACCGTCGAGCGGCCAGGGACAAATCCATGCTGCTCATCACATATGATATTCGTTAGACAGGGCGTCAGGTACTCGGTCACCAGTTCCTCAAACAACTTAGGCAGAACGGATAATTTACAAATCGGTCTGTAGTTTCTGACATCGGTGTGGTCACCTGCCTTAAACACCGGCGTAACTATGCTAGATTTCCAGGCTGTGGGGAATATACCCTTAGAGAGGGAGGAATTAAAGATATGCCAAAGAGGCCGCGCCAGAATGAAACTACATTTCCTAAACAACAGCGGCGGAAGGCCGTCCAGGCCAGGGCCCTTGTCCATGTCCAACGACTCTAGCCTGGAGTATATGTCCCCAATAGGAACGGACAGCGCGTGAATATTGATATTACTACCAGAGGACAAAGCAGGATTTACGGCAGGCACCACAGCGGACGGAGAAACATAAACAGAGCCGAAAAATTTCGCAAAGAGGTCAGCAGCTGATCCCTGTGTCGAGGCAGACAGCTGATCGAGATGCACCTGTCCAGGAATGGTATGCCCACCTCGCTTAGTGTTTACAAACTTCCAGAAACTCGATACATTGTCTATGACCGCGCTCTCGACATCGTCAATATAAGATCGGTGATCCCGCAGTAAGACTGATTTACACTGCGATCGGAGATGGGAAAAGTTAAGGTAGTCGCTGTGAGCGCTTGTACGCTTGAAGGCTTTATGTGCCCTCTTTTTTTGTCCAATAAGGACCCTTAGTCTTGGAGAGAACCAGTACGGAAACGTAGAATGCACCACAGTCCTTACTGGAATGAAGGCATTAATTGCACAGTTAATATGGTAGTACAGGCGTTCAAGGGCTACACACGGATCAACATTGCCAGTCTCCACATCCCAATCAACAGAATTAAAGTAAGCTAACATACCCAGATAGTCACCCCGCTTAAAGTCCTTAAAGACAACATTTTCGCTCGCACTTACATCGGTGATTGCAAGATCATTATATAACATGTACAATGGTGGGTGATAGGCATCAGGCAGAATTAAAGCATCGATAACACGGTCCGATGTCACACTAGCGCCAGTTGCAAAGATGAGGTCAAGCATAACGTCCGAGTCATTGAATACAGTATTAACTTGACTTAGATTACAATAACCAGCACAACCCAGAAGAAGATCAATAGCATTCGACTCATTTGTCGATATACCCGGCTTCCTAAAACACGCCAAACCGGAGTCATTATACCACACAGCATGCGGTAGGTTATAATCGCCGAACAGCGCGAAACTATCCTCACTAAATTTATGGAACACTTCCATAATAGTATCGACATGACTGGCGTAAATAGTTGATTGCGACGCTGGCGGTATATACGTAGCACCCAGTGTTAAGTATTTATTAACGTGAAGGCGGACTCTGACAAAAAGCTGTTCAATATCAGGACAACTAACATTAATAGGACACGCAGGTATCGATTTCTTTACTGCGATGAGGACCCCACCACCTCTCATGTTGCGACTAGTTGCTGAAGATCTATCACACCTGAAGACATTGGAGATAGCAGAGTTAAGCCAGGTTTCGACAAAAATGATAACATCGTAAGACACAGAGGACGATAGAAGGGAATTGCACAATGTATCCAGTTTAGTACGCAAACCACGGACATTTTGGTAATACACAACTAAAGGGTTCCACTTGAGTTTTTTTGGGAAGCATCCCGACGATGGTTATTCGGTACGATCCTAGGTGTTCCGTGTATGTAACGGATCGTCATATGCGACTCCCCTTTTTCGTGTAGTTCCCGCAGCTTCGCTCTTAGCTGCATCAACGTCTCACGTTCCATTTTCGTCTTATCTTCGGTGATTTTGAACGGACCCTTATACCGGTGCTTATTTCTTAGGACCGACTTAACGTCCTCTGCCGAACCAAGACGCACACACAAAGGTCTAATAGACTCTGTCCTCGGTTTTCCCAAACGATAGGTGCCCGGGACTAGGATATCTTGGGGAATAATTTCACCCAGAATAGCCCGAGCACTAGTCACATCTGCAACTCTAGACAGCTCCGGCGAAGGTTCTTGTGGTTCCGGAATACCAAAAATGATGACGTTTCTGGACCTCACCTCCCTATCATGCAGTTCCTCTAAGATGTCCTGGGCAGAGGGGGAAGAGTTCTGCTCCGAGGAGATAGAGGGTCTATCCTCGAGATCCTTGACTCGTTCCGACAGAGAACTGATTTCGGCCCTCATGTCAGCTAGTTCCATTCTCATCACGGTGCGCATCTCGTCCCGGAAAAGAGCCAGTTCTTCCTTGATTGTACTCCTTATTATATCCCGAAGTTCAATATTGTCTGGGGATACAGTGAGGGATTGAGGTACGGCCGGTGAATTAGCAGGGGGTGGTTGTAACGTCAGGCCACCCGAGAGGTTACCGGCCGGCCTGGGCCTAGGTGAGCCCGGGCGGCAGTTGATGAGTTTTCCATCATGCCAGGGATGACCCGAACGGGCAAGACAGGACGATCCAGGGTGACTGATAATCCCACAACCGGAACAGGTGACCGGATTGACGACCGCGGAACCACATCCTT
Source organism: Andrena trimmerana (assembly GCA_951215215.1). Lineage (NCBI taxonomy): Eukaryota > Metazoa > Arthropoda > Insecta > Hymenoptera > Andrenidae > Andrena > Andrena trimmerana. The sequence goes on along the minus strand of CATNUO010000175.1, from coordinate 1,630 downwards.
TGCATTTCTTTGACCCAACCATCGTTAAAAACTGACGACAATTAACTATGAAGGTACAGAAACTATCGATTATTCAACGAAGAATGCGATAGAAATGCCACCGAAATTAACCGAAAAATTAACGGTCGCGGGGACTGCGAAGAATAGCAAAGTCACGCACGAGCCAACGATCACTCAGCCCAAACAAAACAACCTGTCACTGCGAAGGCTGGAAACAGACTGATTTTTCTGGATTATGTTAGGTTTTTTGATAGAGGAGCTGCATTTGACTAATTCTAGTTGAAATTAACTTCGAATTTTTGGATTTTTGTACAGATTTTTGTCAAATTTTAAAAAATTTTGTTGATACCAACTTCGATTTTTCTGGATTATGTAAAGTTTTTTTGTTAGAGGAGCTGCATTTGAGTAATTTTAGTTGAAAATAACTTCGAATTTTTGGATTTTTGTAAAGATTTTTGTCAAATTTTAGTTGAAATTAACTTCGAATTTTTGGATTTTTGTACAGATTTTTGTCAAATTTTAAAAAATTTTGTTGAAACCAACTTCGATTTTTCTGGATTATGTAAAGTTTTTTGATAGAGGAGCTGCATTTGAGTAATTTTAGTTGAAATTAACTTCGAATTTTTGGATTCTTGTACAGATTTTTGTCAAATTTTAAAAAATTTTGTTGAAACCAACTTCGATTTTTCTGGATTATGTTAGGTTTTTTGGATAGAGGAGCTGCATTTGAGTAATTTTAGTTGTAATTAACTTCGAATTTTTTGATTCTTGTACAGATTTTTGTCAAATTTTAAAAAAATTTGTTGAAACCAACTTCGATTTCTCTGGATTATGTAAAGTTTTTTTGATAGAGGAGCTGCATTTGAGTAATTTTAGTTGAAATTAACTTCGAATTTTGGGATTTTTGTACAGATTTTTGTCAAATTTTAAAAAATTTTGTTGAATCCAACTTCGATTTTTCTGGATTATGTTAGGTTTTTTGGATCGAGGAGCTGCATTTGAGTAATTTTAGTTGTAATTGACTTCGAATTTTTGGATTTTTGTTAAATTTTATAAAATTTTATTGAACCCAACTTCGATTTTTCTGGATTATGTTAGGTTTTTTGATAGAGGAGCTGCATTTGACTAATTCTAGTTGAAATTAACTTCGAATTTTTGGATTTTTGTACAGATTTTTGTCAAATTTTAAAAAATTTTGTTGATACCAACTTCGATTTTTCTGGATTATGTAAAGTTTTTTTGTTAGAGGAGCTGCATTTGAGTAATTTTAGTTGACAATAACTTCGAATTTTTGGATTTTTGTGCAGATTTTTGTAAAATTTTATATAATTTTGTTGAATCCAACTTCGATTTTTCTGGATTATGTTAGGTTTTTTGGATCGAGGAGCTGCATTTGAGTAATTTTAGTTGTAATTGACTTCGAATTTTTGGATTTTTGTGCAGATATTTGTTAAATTTTATAAAATTTTATTGAACCCAACTTCGATTTTTCTGAATTATGTTAGGTTTTTTTGATAGAGGAGCTGCATTTGACTAATTCTAGTTGAAATTATCTTCGAATTTTTGGATTTTTGTACAGATTTTTGTCAAATTTTAAAAAATTTTGTTGAAACCAACTTCGATTTTTCTG
>CATNUO010000174.1:0-19654 GCA_951215215.1 Andrena trimmerana | reverse complement strand
GGTGGACTGATACACATGGTCTAAGTCTTAACCCGTCTAAAACATCCCTACTGCTAGTAGGGTCTAATCCCCTTCTAGCGCAGTTAAATTCTTTTAAAATTCACTTCAATGATAGCGTTAACCAGCGCGACGACCGCGGTCGAACCATCAGAGTAATACGTTCGCAATGGACGAGAAACGTGGATCAATGGTTGTCTGGTCGATCGGACGATTTTTTGGACCATCCCGGAGGACGGTGCCGGAGGACTTTGAAATATTTCGACGAGATTGGAGTTTTTCGCGATTTTCTCGAAAACCCAGCGCGACGACCGCGGTCGAACCATCAGGAGTAATACGTTCGCAATGGGACGAGAAACGTGGATCAATGGTTGTTTGGTCGATCGGACGATTTTTTCGGTGTTCTCGGACCACGGTGCCGGAGGACTTTGAAATCCGTCGGGACTTTGAAATATTTCGACGAGATTGGAGTTTTTCGCGATTTTCTCGAAAACCAGCGCGACGACCGCGGTCGAACCATCAGAGTAATACGTTCGCAATGGGACGAGAAACGTGGATCAATGGTTGTCTGGTCGATCGGACGATTTTTTGGACCATCCCGGAGGACGGTGCCGGAGGACTTTGAAATATTTCGACGAGATTGGAGTTTTTCGCGATTTTCTCGAAAACCAGCGCGACGACCGCGGTCGAACCATCAGAGTAATACGTTCGCAATGGGACGAGAAACGTGGATCAATGGTTGTCTGGTCGATCGGACGATTTTTTGGACCATCCCGGAGGACGGTGCCGGAGGACTTTGAAATATTTCGACGAGATTGGAGTTTTTCGCGATTTTCTCGAAAACCAGCGCGACGACCGCGGTCGAACCATCAGAGTAATACGTTCGCAATGGGACGAGAAACGTGGATCAATGGTTGTTTGGTCGATCGGACGATTTTTTGGACCTTCCGGAGGACGGTGCCGGAGAACTCAACTTGAAGTTGAATCAGACTTGCACTTAATAGCAAGGTGGACTGATACACATGGTCTAAGTCTTAACCCGTCTAAAACATCCCTACTGCTAGTAGGGTCTAATCCCCTTCTAGCGCAGTTAAATTCTTTTAAAATTCACTTCAATGATAGCGTTAACCAGCGCGACGACCGCGGTCGAACCATCAGAGTAATACGTTCGCAATGGGACGAGAAACGTGGATCAATGGTTGTCTGGTCGATCGGACGATTTTTTGGACCATCCCGGAGGACGGTGCCGGAGGACTTTGAAATATTTCGACGAGATTGGAGTTTTTCGCGATTTTCTCGAAAACCAGCGCGACGACCGCGGTCGAACCATCAGAGTAATACGTTCGCAATGGGACGAGAAACGTGGATCAATGGTTGTTTGGTCGATCGGACGATTTTTTGGACCTTCCGGAGGACGGTGCCGGAGAACTCAACTTGAAGTTGAATCAGACTTGCACTTAATAGCAAGGTGGACTGATACACATGGTCTAAGTCTTAACCCGTCTAAAACATCCCTACTGCTAGTAGGGTCTAATCCCCTTCTAGCGCAGTTAAATTCTTTTAAAATTCACTTCAATGATAGCGTTAACCAGCGCGACGACCGCGGTCGAACCATCAGAGTAATACGTTCGCAATGGGACGAGAAACGTGGATCAATGGTTGTCTGGTCGATCGGACGATTTTTTGGACCATCCCGGAGGACGGTGCCGGAGGACTTTGAAATATTTCGACGAGATTGGAGTTTTTCGCGATTTTCTCGAAAACCAGCGCGACGACCGCGGTCGAACCATCAGAGTAATACGTTCGCAATGGGACGAGAAACGTGGATCAATGGTTGTTTGGTCGATCGGACGATTTTTTCGGTGTTCTCGGACCACGGTGCCGGAGGACTTTGAAATCCGTCGGGACTTTGAAATATTTCGACGAGATTGGAGTTTTTCGCGATTTTCTCGAAAACCAGCGCGACGACCGCGGTCGAACCATCAGAGTAATACGTTCGCAATGGGACGAGAAACGTGGATCAATGGTTGTCTGGTCGATCGGACGATTTTTTGGACCATCCCGGAGGACGGTGCCGGAGGACTTTGAAATATTTCGACGAGATTGGAGTTTTTCGCGATTTTCTCGAAAACCAGCGCGACGACCGCGGTCGAACCATCAGAGTAATACGTTCGCAATGGGACGAGAAACGTGGATCAATGGTTGTCTGGTCGATCGGACGATTTTTTGGACCATCCCGGAGGACGGTGCCGGAGGACTTTGAAATATTTCGACGAGATTGGAGTTTTTCGCGATTTTCTCGAAAACCAGCGCGACGACCGCGGTCGAACCATCAGAGTAATACGTTCGCAATGGGACGAGAAACGTGGATCAATGGTTGTTTGGTCGATCGGACGATTTTTTGGACCTTCCGGAGGACGGTGCCGGAGAACTCAACTTGAAGTTGAATCAGACTTGCACTTAATAGCAAGGTGGACTGATACACATGGTCTAAGTCTTAACCCGTCTAAAACATCCCTACTGCTAGTAGGGTCTAATCCCCTTCTAGCGCAGTTAAATTCTTTTAAAATTCACTTCAATGATAGCGTTAACCAGCGCGACGACCGCGGTCGAACCATCAGAGTAATACGTTCGCAATGGGACGAGAAACGTGGATCAATGGTTGTCTGGTCGATCGGACGATTTTTTGGACCATCCCGGAGGACGGTGCCGGAGGACTTTGAAATATTTCGACGAGATTGGAGTTTTTCGCGATTTTCTCGAAAACCAGCGCGACGACCGCGGTCGAACCATCAGAGTAATACGTTCGCAATGGGACGAGAAACGTGGATCAATGGTTGTTTGGTCGATCGGACGATTTTTTGGACCTTCCGGAGGACGGTGCCGGAGAACTCAACTTGAAGTTGAATCAGACTTGCACTTAATAGCAAGGTGGACTGATACACATGGTCTAAGTCTTAACCCGTCTAAAACATCCCTACTGCTAGTAGGGTCTAATCCCCTTCTAGCGCAGTTAAATTCTTTTAAAATTCACTTCAATGATAGCGTTAACCAGCGCGACGACCGCGGTCGAACCATCAGAGTAATACGTTCGCAATGGGACGAGAAACGTGGATCAATGGTTGTCTGGTCGATCGGACGATTTTTTGGACCATCCCGGAGGACGGTGCCGGAGGACTTTGAAATATTTCGACGAGATTGGAGTTTTTCGCGATTTTCTCGAAAACCAGCGCGACGACCGCGGTCGAACCATCAGAGTAATACGTTCGCAATGGGACGAGAAACGTGGATCAATGGTTGTTTGGTCGATCGGACGATTTTTTCGGTGTTCTCGGACCACGGTGCCGGAGGACTTTGAAATCCGTCGGGACTTTGAAATATTTCGACGAGATTGGAGTTTTTCGCGATTTTCTCGAAAACCAGCGCGACGACCGCGGTCGAACCATCAGAGTAATACGTTCGCAATGGGACGAGAAACGTGGATCAATGGTTGTCTGGTCGATCGGACGATTTTTTGGACCATCCCGGAGGACGGTGCCGGAGGACTTTGAAATATTTCGACGAGATTGGAGTTTTTCGCGATTTTCTCGAAAACCAGCGCGACGACCGCGGTCGAACCATCAGAGTAATACGTTCGCAATGGGACGAGAAACGTGGATCAATGGTTGTCTGGTCGATCGGACGATTTTTTGGACCATCCCGGAGGACGGTGCCGGAGGACTTTGAAATATTTCGACGAGATTGGAGTTTTTCGCGATTTTCTCGAAAACCAGCGCGACGACCGCGGTCGAACCATCAGAGTAATACGTTCGCAATGGGACGAGAAACGTGGATCAATGGTTGTTTGGTCGATCGGACGATTTTTTGGACCTTCCGGAGGACGGTGCCGGAGAACTCAACTTGAAGTTGAATCAGACTTGCACTTAATAGCAAGGTGGACTGATACACATGGTCTAAGTCTTAACCCGTCTAAAACATCCCTACTGCTAGTAGGGTCTAATCCCCTTCTAGCGCAGTTAAATTCTTTTAAAATTCACTTCAATGATAGCGTTAACCAGCGCGACGACCGCGGTCGAACCATCAGAGTAATACGTTCGCAATGGGACGAGAAACGTGGATCAATGGTTGTCTGGTCGATCGGACGATTTTTTGGACCATCCCGGAGGACGGTGCCGGAGGACTTTGAAATATTTCGACGAGATTGGAGTTTTTCGCGATTTTCTCGAAAACCAGCGCGACGACCGCGGTCGAACCATCAGAGTAATACGTTCGCAATGGGACGAGAAACGTGGATCAATGGTTGTTTGGTCGATCGGACGATTTTTTCGGTGTTCTCGGACCACGGTGCCGGAGGACTTTGAAATCCGTCGGGACTTTGAAATATTTCGACGAGATTGGAGTTTTTCGCGATTTTCTCGAAAACCAGCGCGACGACCGCGGTCGAACCATCAGAGTAATACGTTCGCAATGGGACGAGAAACGTGGATCAATGGTTGTCTGGTCGATCGGACGATTTTTTGGACCATCCCGGAGGACGGTGCCGGAGGACTTTGAAATATTTCGACGAGATTGGAGTTTTTCGCGATTTTCTCGAAAACCAGCGCGACGACCGCGGTCGAACCATCAGAGTAATACGTTCGCAATGGGACGAGAAACGTGGATCAATGGTTGTCTGGTCGATCGGACGATTTTTTGGACCATCCCGGAGGACGGTGCCGGAGGACTTTGAAATATTTCGACGAGATTGGAGTTTTTCGCGATTTTCTCGAAAACCAGCGCGACGACCGCGGTCGAACCATCAGAGTAATACGTTCGCAATGGGACGAGAAACGTGGATCAATGGTTGTTTGGTCGATCGGACGATTTTTTGGACCTTCCGGAGGACGGTGCCGGAGAACTCAACTTGAAGTTGAATCAGACTTGCACTTAATAGCAAGGTGGACTGATACACATGGTCTAAGTCTTAACCCGTCTAAAACATCCCTACTGCTAGTAGGGTCTAATCCCCTTCTAGCGCAGTTAAATTCTTTTAAAATTCACTTCAATGATAGCGTTAACCAGCGCGACGACCGCGGTCGAACCATCAGAGTAATACGTTCGCAATGGGACGAGAAACGTGGATCAATGGTTGTCTGGTCGATCGGACGATTTTTTGGACCATCCCGGAGGACGGTGCCGGAGGACTTTGAAATATTTCGACGAGATTGGAGTTTTTCGCGATTTTCTCGAAAACCAGCGCGACGACCGCGGTCGAACCATCAGAGTAATACGTTCGCAATGGGACGAGAAACGTGGATCAATGGTTGTCTGGTCGATCGGACGATTTTTTGGACCATCCCGGAGGACGGTGCCGGAGGACTTTGAAATATTTCGACGAGATTGGAGTTTTTCGCGATTTTCTCGAAAACCAGCGCGACGACCGCGGTCGAACCATCAGAGTAATACGTTCGCAATGGGACGAGAAACGTGGATCAATGGTTGTTTGGTCGATCGGACGATTTTTTCGGTGTTCTCGGACCACGGTGCCGGAGGACTTTGAAATCCGTCGGGACTTTGAAATATTTCGACGAGATTGGAGTTTTTCGCTATTTTCTCGAAAACCAGCGCGACGACCGCGGTCGAACCATCAGAGTAATACGTTCGCAATGGGACGAGAAACGTGGATCAATGGTTGTCTGGTCGATCGGACGATTTTTTGGACCATCCCGGAGGACGGTGCCGGAGGACTTTGAAATATTTCGACGAGATTGGAGTTTTTCGCGATTTTCTCGAAAACCAGCGCGACGACCGCGGTCGAACCATCAGAGTAATACGTTCGCAATGGGACGAGAAACGTGGATCAATGGTTGTTTGGTCGATCGGACGATTTTTTCGGTGTTCTCGGACCACGGTGCCGGAGGACTTTGAAATCCGTCGGGACTTTGAAATATTTCGACGAGATTGGAGTTTTTCGCGATTTTCTCGAAAACCAGCGCGACGACCGCGGTCGAACCATCAGAGTAATACGTTCGCAATGGGACGAGAAACGTGGATCAATGGTTGTCTGGTCGATCGGACGATTTTTTGGACCATCCCGGAGGACGGTGCCGGAGGACTTTGAAATATTTCGACGAGATTGGAGTTTTTCGCGATTTTCTCGAAAACCAGCGCGACGACCGCGGTCGAACCATCAGAGTAATACGTTCGCAATGGGACGAGAAACGTGGATCAATGGTTGTTTGGTCGATCGGACGATTTTTTCGGTGTTCTCGGACCACGGTGCCGGAGGACTTTGAAATCCGTCGGGACTTTGAAATATTTCGACGAGATTGGAGTTTTTCGCGATTTTCTCGAAAACCAGCGCGACGACCGCGGTCGAACCATCAGAGTAATACGTTCGCAATGGGACGAGAAACGTGGATCAATGGTTGTCTGGTCGATCGGACGATTTTTTGGACCATCCCGGAGGACGGTGCCGGAGGACTTTGAAATATTTCGACGAGATTGGAGTTTTTCGCGATTTTCTCGAAAACCAGCGCGACGACCGCGGTCGAACCATCAGAGTAATACGTTCGCAATGGGACGAGAAACGTGGATCAATGGTTGTTTGGTCGATCGGACGATTTTTTCGGTGTTCTCGGACCACGGTGCCGGAGGACTTTGAAATCCGTCGGGACTTTGAAATATTTCGACGAGATTGGAGTTTTTCGCGATTTTCTCGAAAACCAGCGCGACGACCGCGGTCGAACCATCAGAGTAATACGTTCGCAATGGGACGAGAAACGTGGATCAATGGTTGTCTGGTCGATCGGACGATTTTTTGGACCATCCCGGAGGACGGTGCCGGAGGACTTTGAAATATTTCGACGAGATTGGAGTTTTTCGCGATTTTCTCGAAAACCAGCGCGACGACCGCGGTCGAACCATCAGAGTAATACGTTCGCAATGGGACGAGAAACGTGGATCAATGGTTGTCTGGTCGATCGGACGATTTTTTGGACCATCCCGGAGGACGGTGCCGGAGGACTTTGAAATATTTCGACGAGATTGGAGTTTTTCGCGATTTTCTCGAAAACCAGCGCGACGACCGCGGTCGAACCATCAGAGTAATACGTTCGCAATGGGACGAGAAACGTGGATCAATGGTTGTCTGGTCGATCGGACGATTTTTTGGACCATCCCGGAGGACGGTGCCGGAGGACTTTGAAATATTTCGACGAGATTGGAGTTTTTCGCGATTTTCTCGAAAACCAGCGCGACGACCGCGGTCGAACCATCAGAGTAATACGTTCGCAATGGGACGAGAAACGTGGATCAATGGTTGTTTGGTCGATCGGACGATTTTTTGGACCTTCCGGAGGACGGTGCCGGAGAACTCAACTTGAAGTTGAATCAGACTTGCACTTAATAGCAAGGTGGACTGATACACATGGTCTAAGTCTTAACCCGTCTAAAACATCCCTACTGCTAGTAGGGTCTAATCCCCTTCTAGCGCAGTTAAATTCTTTTAAAATTCACTTCAATGATAGCGTTAACCAGCGCGACGACCGCGGTCGAACCATCAGAGTAATACGTTCGCAATGGGACGAGAAACGTGGATCAATGGTTGTCTGGTCGATCGGACGATTTTTTGGACCATCCCGGAGGACGGTGCCGGAGGACTTTGAAATATTTCGACGAGATTGGAGTTTTTCGCGATTTTCTCGAAAACCAGCGCGACGACCGCGGTCGAACCATCAGAGTAATACGTTCGCAATGGGACGAGAAACGTGGATCAATGGTTGTTTGGTCGATCGGACGATTTTTTGGACCTTCCGGAGGACGGTGCCGGAGAACTCAACTTGAAGTTGAATCAGACTTGCACTTAATAGCAAGGTGGACTGATACACATGGTCTAAGTCTTAACCCGTCTAAAACATCCCTACTGCTAGTAGGGTCTAATCCCCTTCTAGCGCAGTTAAATTCTTTTAAAATTCACTTCAATGATAGCGTTAACCAGCGCGACGACCGCGGTCGAACCATCAGAGTAATACGTTCGCAATGGGACGAGAAACGTGGATCAATGGTTGTCTGGTCGATCGGACGATTTTTTGGACCATCCCGGAGGACGGTGCCGGAGGACTTTGAAATATTTCGACGAGATTGGAGTTTTTCGCGATTTTCTCGAAAACCAGCGCGACGACCGCGGTCGAACCATCAGAGTAATACGTTCGCAATGGGACGAGAAACGTGGATCAATGGTTGTCTGGTCGATCGGACGATTTTTTGGACCATCCCGGAGGACGGTGCCGGAGGACTTTGAAATATTTCGACGAGATTGGAGTTTTTCGCGATTTTCTCGAAAACCAGCGCGACGACCGCGGTCGAACCATCAGAGTAATACGTTCGCAATGGGACGAGAAACGTGGATCAATGGTTGTCTGGTCGATCGGACGATTTTTTGGACCATCCCGGAGGACGGTGCCGGAGGACTTTGAAATATTTCGACGAGATTGGAGTTTTTCGCGATTTTCTCGAAAACCAGCGCGACGACCGCGGTCGAACCATCAGAGTAATACGTTCGCAATGGGACGAGAAACGTGGATCAATGGTTGTTTGGTCGATCGGACGATTTTTTGGACCTTCCGGAGGACGGTGCCGGAGAACTCAACTTGAAGTTGAATCAGACTTGCACTTAATAGCAAGGTGGACTGATACACATGGTCTAAGTCTTAACCCGTCTAAAACATCCCTACTGCTAGTAGGGTCTAATCCCCTTCTAGCGCAGTTAAATTCTTTTAAAATTCACTTCAATGATAGCGTTAACCAGCGCGACGACCGCGGTCGAACCATCAGAGTAATACGTTCGCAATGGGACGAGAAACGTGGATCAATGGTTGTCTGGTCGATCGGACGATTTTTTGGACCATCCCGGAGGACGGTGCCGGAGGACTTTGAAATATTTCGACGAGATTGGAGTTTTTCGCGATTTTCTCGAAAACCAGCGCGACGACCGCGGTCGAACCATCAGAGTAATACGTTCGCAATGGGACGAGAAACGTGGATCAATGGTTGTTAGGTCGATCGGACGATTTTTTGGACCTTCCGGAGGACGGTGCCGGAGAACTCAACTTGAAGTTGAATCAGACTTGCACTTAATAGCAAGGTGGACTGATACACATGGTCTAAGTCTTAACCCGTCTAAAACATCCCTACTGCTAGTAGGGTCTAATCCCCTTCTAGCGCAGTTAAATTCTTTTAAAATTCACTTCAATGATAGCGTTAACCAGCGCGACGACCGCGGTCGAACCATCAGAGTAATACGTTCGCAATGGGACGAGAAACGTGGATCAATGGTTGTTTGGTCGATCGGACGATTTTTTCGGTGTTCTCGGACCACGGTGCCGGAGGACTTTGAAATCCGTCGGGACTTTGAAATATTTCGACGAGATTGGAGTTTTTCGCGATTTTCTCGAAAACCAGCGCGACGACCGCGGTCGAACCATCAGAGTAATACGTTCGCAATGGGACGAGAAACGTGGATCAATGGTTGTTTGGTCGATCGGACGATTTTTTCGGTGTTCTCGGACCACGGTGCCGGAGGACTTTGAAATCCGTCGGGACTTTGAAATATTTCGACGAGATTGGAGTTTTTCGCGATTTTCTCGAAAACCAGCGCGACGACCGCGGTCGAACCATCAGAGTAATACGTTCGCAATGGGACGAGAAACGTGGATCAATGGTTGTCTGGTCGATCGGACGATTTTTTGGACCATCCCGGAGGACGGTGCCGGAGGACTTTGAAATATTTCGACGAGATTGGAGTTTTTCGCGATTTTCTCGAAAACCAGCGCGACGACCGCGGTCGAACCATCAGAGTAATACGTTCGCAATGGGACGAGAAACGTGGATCAATGGTTGTTTGGTCGATCGGACGATTTTTTGGACCTTCCGGAGGACGGTGCCGGAGAACTCAACTTGAAGTTGAATCAGACTTGCACTTAATAGCAAGGTGGACTGATACACATGGTCTAAGTCTTAACCCGTCTAAAACATCCCTACTGCTAGTAGGGTCTAATCCCCTTCTAGCGCAGTTAAATTCTTTTAAAATTCACTTCAATGATAGCGTTAACCAGCGCGACGACCGCGGTCGAACCATCAGAGTAATACGTTCGCAATGGGACGAGAAACGTGGATCAATGGTTGTCTGGTCGATCGGACGATTTTTTGGACCATCCCGGAGGACGGTGCCGGAGGACTTTGAAATATTTCGACGAGATTGGAGTTTTTCGCGATTTTCTCGAAAACCAGCGCGACGACCGCGGTCGAACCATCAGAGTAATACGTTCGCAATGGGACGAGAAACGTGGATCAATGGTTGTTTGGTCGATCGGACGATTTTTTCGGTGTTCTCGGACCACGGTGCCGGAGGACTTTGAAATCCGTCGGGACTTTGAAATATTTCGACGAGATTGGAGTTTTTCGCGATTTTCTCGAAAACCAGCGCGACGACCGCGGTCGAACCATCAGAGTAATACGTTCGCAATGGGACGAGAAACGTGGATCAATGGTTGTCTGGTCGATCGGACGATTTTTTGGACCATCCCGGAGGACGGTGCCGGAGGACTTTGAAATATTTCGACGAGATTGGAGTTTTTCGCGATTTTCTCGAAAACCAGCGCGACGACCGCGGTCGAACCATCAGAGTAATACGTTCGCAATGGGACGAGAAACGTGGATCAATGGTTGTTTGGTCGATCGGACGATTTTTTCGGTGTTCTCGGACCACGGTGCCGGAGGACTTTGAAATCCGTCGGGACTTTGAAATATTTCGACGAGATTGGAGTTTTTCGCGATTTTCTCGAAAACCAGCGCGACGACCGCGGTCGAACCATCAGAGTAATACGTTCGCAATGGGACGAGAAACGTGGATCAATGGTTGTCTGGTCGATCGGACGATTTTTTGGACCATCCCGGAGGACGGTGCCGGAGGACTTTGAAATATTTCGACGAGATTGGAGTTTTTCGCGATTTTCTCGAAAACCAGCGCGACGACCGCGGTCGAACCATCAGAGTAATACGTTCGCAATGGGACGAGAAACGTGGATCAATGGTTGTCTGGTCGATCGGACGATTTTTTGGACCATCCCGGAGGACGGTGCCGGAGGACTTTGAAATATTTCGACGAGATTGGAGTTTTTCGCGATTTTCTCGAAAACCAGCGCGACGACCGCGGTCGAACCATCAGAGTAATACGTTCGCAATGGGACGAGAAACGTGGATCAATGGTTGTTTGGTCGATCGGACGATTTTTTGGACCTTCCGGAGGACGGTGCCGGAGAACTCAACTTGAAGTTGAATCAGACTTGCACTTAATAGCAAGGTGGACTGATACACATGGTCTAAGTCTTAACCCGTCTAAAACATCCCTACTGCTAGTAGGGTCTAATCCCCTTCTAGCGCAGTTAAATTCTTTTAAAATTCACTTCAATGATAGCGTTAACCAGCGCGACGACCGCGGTCGAACCATCAGAGTAATACGTTCGCAATGGGACGAGAAACGTGGATCAATGGTTGTCTGGTCGATCGGACGATTTTTTGGACCATCCCGGAGGACGGTGCCGGAGGACTTTGAAATATTTCGACGAGATTGGAGTTTTTCGCGATTTTCTCGAAAACCAGCGCGACGACCGCGGTCGAACCATCAGAGTAATACGTTCGCAATGGGACGAGAAACGTGGATCAATGGTTGTTTGGTCGATCGGACGATTTTTTCGGTGTTCTCGGACCACGGTGCCGGAGGACTTTGAAATCCGTCGGGACTTTGAAATATTTCGACGAGATTGGAGTTTTTCGCGATTTTCTCGAAAACCAGCGCGACGACCGCGGTCGAACCATCAGAGTAATACGTTCGCAATGGGACGAGAAACGTGGATCAATGGTTGTCTGGTCGATCGGACGATTTTTTGGACCATCCCGGAGGACGGTGCCGGAGGACTTTGAAATATTTCGACGAGATTGGAGTTTTTCGCGATTTTCTCGAAAACCAGCGCGACGACCGCGGTCGAACCATCAGAGTAATACGTTCGCAATGGGACGAGAAACGTGGATCAATGGTTGTTTGGTCGATCGGACGATTTTTTCGGTGTTCTCGGACCACGGTGCCGGAGGACTTTGAAATCCGTCGGGACTTTGAAATATTTCGACGAGATTGGAGTTTTTCGCGATTTTCTCGAAAACCAGCGCGACGACCGCGGTCGAACCATCAGAGTAATACGTTCGCAATGGGACGAGAAACGTGGATCAATGGTTGTTTGGTCGATCGGACGATTTTTTCGGTGTTCTCGGACCACGGTGCCGGAGGACTTTGAAATCCGTCGGGACTTTGAAATATTTCGACGAGATTGGAGTTTTTCGCGATTTTCTCGAAAACCAGCGCGACGACCGCGGTCGAACCATCAGAGTAATACGTTCGCAATGGGACGAGAAACGTGGATCAATGGTTGTTTGGTCGATCGGACGATTTTTTCGGTGTTCTCGGACCACGGTGCCGGAGGACTTTGAAATCCGTCGGGACTTTGAAATATTTCGACGAGATTGGAGTTTTTCGCGATTTTCTCGAAAACCAGCGCGACGACCGCGGTCGAACCATCAGAGTAATACGTTCGCAATGGGACGAGAAACGTGGATCAATGGTTGTCTGGTCGATCGGACGATTTTTTGGACCATCCCGGAGGACGGTGCCGGAGGACTTTGAAATATTTCGACGAGATTGGAGTTTTTCGCGATTTTCTCGAAAACCAGCGCGACGACCGCGGTCGAACCATCAGAGTAATACGTTCGCAATGGGACGAGAAACGTGGATCAATGGTTGTTTGGTCGATCGGACGATTTTTTCGGTGTTCTCGGACCACGGTGCCGGAGGACTTTGAAATCCGTCGGGACTTTGAAATATTTCGACGAGATTGGAGTTTTTCGCGATTTTCTCGAAAACCAGCGCGACGACCGCGGTCGAACCATCAGAGTAATACGTTCGCAATGGGACGAGAAACGTGGATCAATGGTTGTTTGGTCGATCGGACGATTTTTTCGGTGTTCTCGGACCACGGTGCCGGAGGACTTTGAAATCCGTCGGGACTTTGAAATATTTCGACGAGATTGGAGTTTTTCGCGATTTTCTCGAAAACCAGCGCGACGACCGCGGTCGAACCATCAGAGTAATACGTTCGCAATGGGACGAGAAACGTGGATCAATGGTTGTTTGGTCGATCGGACGATTTTTTCGGTGTTCTCGGACCACGGTGCCGGAGGACTTTGAAATCCGTCGGGACTTTGAAATATTTCGACGAGATTGGAGTTTTTCGCGATTTTCTCGAAAACCAGCGCGACGACCGCGGTCGAACCATCAGAGTAATACGTTCGCAATGGGACGAGAAACGTGGATCAATGGTTGTCTGGTCGATCGGACGATTTTTTGGACCATCCCGGAGGACGGTGCCGGAGGACTTTGAAATATTTCGACGAGATTGGAGTTTTTCGCGATTTTCTCGAAAACCAGCGCGACGACCGCGGTCGAACCATCAGAGTAATACGTTCGCAATGGGACGAGAAACGTGGATCAATGGTTGTTTGGTCGATCGGACGATTTTTTCGGTGTTCTCGGACCACGGTGCCGGAGGACTTTGAAATCCGTCGGGACTTTGAAATATTTCGACGAGATTGGAGTTTTTCGCGATTTTCTCGAAAACCAGCGCGACGACCGCGGTCGAACCATCAGAGTAATACGTTCGCAATGGGACGAGAAACGTGGATCAATGGTTGTTTGGTCGATCGGACGATTTTTTCGGTGTTCTCGGACCACGGTGCCGGAGGACTTTGAAATCCGTCGGGACTTTGAAATATTTCGACGAGATTGGAGTTTTTCGCGATTTTCTCGAAAACCAGCGCGACGACCGCGGTCGAACCATCAGAGTAATACGTTCGCAATGGGACGAGAAACGTGGATCAATGGTTGTTTGGTCGATCGGACGATTTTTTCGGTGTTCTCGGACCACGGTGCCGGAGGACTTTGAAATCCGTCGGGACTTTGAAATATTTCGACGAGATTGGAGTTTTTCGCGATTTTCTCGAAAACCAGCGCGACGACCGCGGTCGAACCATCAGAGTAATACGTTCGCAATGGGACGAGAAACGTGGATCAATGGTTGTCTGGTCGATCGGACGATTTTTTGGACCATCCCGGAGGACGGTGCCGGAGGACTTTGAAATATTTCGACGAGATTGGAGTTTTTCGCGATTTTCTCGAAAACCAGCGCGACGACCGCGGTCGAACCATCAGAGTAATACGTTCGCAATGGGACGAGAAACGTGGATCAATGGTTGTTTGGTCGATCGGACGATTTTTTGGACCTTCCGGAGGACGGTGCCGGAGAACTCAACTTGAAGTTGAATCAGACTTGCACTTAATAGCAAGGTGGACTGATACACATGGTCTAAGTCTTAACCCGTCTAAAACATCCCTACTGCTAGTAGGGTCTAATCCCCTTCTAGCGCAGTTAAATTCTTTTAAAATTCACTTCAATGATAGCGTTAACCAGCGCGACGACCGCGGTCGAACCATCAGAGTAATACGTTCGCAATGGGACGAGAAACGTGGATCAATGGTTGTCTGGTCGATCGGACGATTTTTTGGACCATCCCGGAGGACGGTGCCGGAGGACTTTGAAATATTTCGACGAGATTGGAGTTTTTCGCGATTTTCTCGAAAACCAGCGCGACGACCGCGGTCGAACCATCAGAGTAATACGTTCGCAATGGGACGAGAAACGTGGATCAATGGTTGTTTGGTCGATCGGACGATTTTTTGGACCTTCCGGAGGACGGTGCCGGAGAACTCAACTTGAAGTTGAATCAGACTTGCACTTAATAGCAAGGTGGACTGATACACATGGTCTAAGTCTTAACCCGTCTAAAACATCCCTACTGCTAGTAGGGTCTAATCCCCTTCTAGCGCAGTTAAATTCTTTTAAAATTCACTTCAATGATAGCGTTAACCAGCGCGACGACCGCGGTCGAACCATCAGAGTAATACGTTCGCAATGGGACGAGAAACGTGGATCAATGGTTGTCTGGTCGATCGGACGATTTTTTGGACCATCCCGGAGGACGGTGCCGGAGGACTTTGAAATATTTCGACGAGATTGGAGTTTTTCGCGATTTTCTCGAAAACCAGCGCGACGACCGCGGTCGAACCATCAGAGTAATACGTTCGCAATGGGACGAGAAACGTGGATCAATGGTTGTCTGGTCGATCGGACGATTTTTTGGACCATCCCGGAGGACGGTGCCGGAGGACTTTGAAATATTTCGACGAGATTGGAGTTTTTCGCGATTTTCTCGAAAACCAGCGCGACGACCGCGGTCGAACCATCAGAGTAATACGTTCGCAATGGGACGAGAAACGTGGATCAATGGTTGTTTGGTCGATCGGACGATTTTTTGGACCTTCCGGAGGACGGTGCCGGAGAACTCAACTTGAAGTTGAATCAGACTTGCACTTAATAGCAAGGTGGACTGATACACATGGTCTAAGTCTTAACCCGTCTAAAACATCCCTACTGCTAGTAGGGTCTAATCCCCTTCTAGCGCAGTTAAATTCTTTTAAAATTCACTTCAATGATAGCGTTAACCAGCGCGACGACCGCGGTCGAACCATCAGAGTAATACGTTCGCAATGGGACGAGAAACGTGGATCAATGGTTGTCTGGTCGATCGGACGATTTTTTGGACCATCCCGGAGGACGGTGCCGGAGGACTTTGAAATATTTCGACGAGATTGGAGTTTTTCGCGATTTTCTCGAAAACCAGCGCGACGACCGCGGTCGAACCATCAGAGTAATACGTTCGCAATGGGACGAGAAACGTGGATCAATGGTTGTTTGGTCGATCGGACGATTTTTTGGACCTTCCGGAGGACGGTGCCGGAGAACTCAACTTGAAGTTGAATCAGACTTGCACTTAATAGCAAGGTGGACTGATACACATGGTCTAAGTCTTAACCCGTCTAAAACATCCCTACTGCTAGTAGGGTCTAATCCCCTTCTAGCGCAGTTAAATTCTTTTAAAATTCACTTCAATGATAGCGTTAACCAGCGCGACGACCGCGGTCGAACCATCAGAGTAATACGTTCGCAATGGGACGAGAAACGTGGATCAATGGTTGTCTGGTCGATCGGACGATTTTTTGGACCATCCCGGAGGACGGTGCCGGAGGACTTTGAAATATTTCGACGAGATTGGAGTTTTTCGCGATTTTCTCGAAAACCAGCGCGACGACCGCGGTCGAACCATCAGAGTAATACGTTCGCAATGGGACGAGAAACGTGGATCAATGGTTGTTTGGTCGATCGGACGATTTTTTGGACCTTCCGGAGGACGGTGCCGGAGAACTCAACTTGAAGTTGAATCAGACTTGCACTTAATAGCAAGGTGGACTGATACACATGGTCTAAGTCTTAACCCGTCTAAAACATCCCTACTGCTAGTAGGGTCTAATCCCCTTCTAGCGCAGTTAAATTCTTTTAAAATTCACTTCAATGATAGCGTTAACCAGCGCGACGACCGCGGTCGAACCATCAGAGTAATACGTTCGCAATGGGACGAGAAACGTGGATCAATGGTTGTCTGGTCGATCGGACGATTTTTTGGACCATCCCGGAGGACGGTGCCGGAGGACTTTGAAATATTTCGACGAGATTGGAGTTTTTCGCGATTTTCTCGAAAACCAGCGCGACGACCGCGGTCGAACCATCAGAGTAATACGTTCGCAATGGGACGAGAAACGTGGATCAATGGTTGTTTGGTCGATCGGACGATTTTTTCGGTGTTCTCGGACCACGGTGCCGGAGGACTTTGAAATCCGTCGGGACTTTGAAATATTTCGACGAGATTGGAGTTTTTCGCGATTTTCTCGAAAACCAGCGCGACGACCGCGGTCGAACCATCAGAGTAATACGTTCGCAATGGGACGAGAAACGTGGATCAATGGTTGTCTGGTCGATCGGACGATTTTTTGGACCATCCCGGAGGACGGTGCCGGAGGACTTTGAAATATTTCGACGAGATTGGAGTTTTTCGCGATTTTCTCGAAAACCAGCGCGACGACCGCGGTCGAACCATCAGAGTAATACGTTCGCAATGGGACGAGAAACGTGGATCAATGGTTGTCTGGTCGATCGGACGATTTTTTGGACCATCCCGGAGGACGGTGCCGGAGGACTTTGAAATATTTCGACGAGATTGGAGTTTTTCGCGATTTTCTCGAAAACCAGCGCGACGACCGCGGTCGAACCATCAGAGTAATACGTTCGCAATGGGACGAGAAACGTGGATCAATGGTTGTTTGGTCGATCGGACGATTTTTTGGACCTTCCGGAGGACGGTGCCGGAGAACTCAACTTGAAGTTGAATCAGACTTGCACTTAATAGCAAGGTGGACTGATACACATGGTCTAAGTCTTAACCCGTCTAAAACATCCCTACTGCTAGTAGGGTCTAATCCCCTTCTAGCGCAGTTAAATTCTTTTAAAATTCACTTCAATGATAGCGTTAACCAGCGCGACGACCGCGGTCGAACCATCAGAGTAATACGTTCGCAATGGGACGAGAAACGTGGATCAATGGTTGTCTGGTCGATCGGACGATTTTTTGGACCATCCCGGAGGACGGTGCCGGAGGACTTTGAAATATTTCGACGAGATTGGAGTTTTTCGCGATTTTCTCGAAAACCAGCGCGACGACCGCGGTCGAACCATCAGAGTAATACGTTCGCAATGGGACGAGAAACGTGGATCAATGGTTGTTTGGTCGATCGGACGATTTTTTCGGTGTTCTCGGACCACGGTGCCGGAGGACTTTGAAATCCGTCGGGACTTTGAAATATTTCGACGAGATTGGAGTTTTTCGCGATTTTCTCGAAAACCAGCGCGACGACCGCGGTCGAACCATCAGAGTAATACGTTCGCAATGGGACGAGAAACGTGGATCAATGGTTGTCTGGTCGATCGGACGATTTTTTGGACCATCCCGGAGGACGGTGCCGGAGGACTTTGAAATATTTCGACGAGATTGGAGTTTTTCGCGATTTTCTCGAAAACCAGCGCGACGACCGCGGTCGAACCATCAGAGTAATACGTTCGCAATGGGACGAGAAACGTGGATCAATGGTTGTCTGGTCGATCGGACGATTTTTTGGACCATCCCGGAGGACGGTGCCGGAGGACTTTGAAATATTTCGACGAGATTGGAGTTTTTCGCGATTTTCTCGAAAACCAGCGCGACGACCGCGGTCGAACCATCAGAGTAATACGTTCGCAATGGGACGAGAAACGTGGATCAATGGTTGTTTGGTCGATCGGACGATTTTTTGGACCTTCCGGAGGACGGTGCCGGAGAACTCAACTTGAAGTTGAATCAGACTTGCACTTAATAGCAAGGTGGACTGATACACATGGTCTAAGTCTTAACCCGTCTAAAACATCCCTACTGCTAGTAGGGTCTAATCCCCTTCTAGCGCAGTTAAATTCTTTTAAAATTCACTTCAATGATAGCGTTAACCAGCGCGACGACCGCGGTCGAACCATCAGAGTAATACGTTCGCAATGGGACGAGAAACGTGGATCAATGGTTGTCTGGTCGATCGGACGATTTTTTGGACCATCCCGGAGGACGGTGCCGGAGGACTTTGAAATATTTCGACGAGATTGGAGTTTTTCGCGATTTTCTCGAAAACCAGCGCGACGACCGCGGTCGAACCATCAGAGTAATACGTTCGCAATGGGACGAGAAACGTGGATCAATGGTTGTTTGGTCGATCGGACGATTTTTTGGACCTTCCGGAGGACGGTGCCGGAGAACTCAACTTGAAGTTGAATCAGACTTGCACTTAATAGCAAGGTGGACTGATACACATGGTCTAAGTCTTAACCCGTCTAAAACATCCCTACTGCTAGTAGGGTCTAATCCCCTTCTAGCGCAGTTAAATTCTTTTAAAATTCACTTCAATGATAGCGTTAACCAGCGCGACGACCGCGGTCGAACCATCAGAGTAATACGTTCGCAATGGGACGAGAAACGTGGATCAATGGTTGTCTGGTCGATCGGACGATTTTTTGGACCATCCCGGAGGACGGTGCCGGAGGACTTTGAAATATTTCGACGAGATTGGAGTTTTTCGCGATTTTCTCGAAAACCAGCGCGACGACCGCGGTCGAACCATCAGAGTAATACGTTCGCAATGGGACGAGAAACGTGGATCAATGGTTGTTTGGTCGATCGGACGATTTTTTCGGTGTTCTCGGACCACGGTGCCGGAGGACTTTGAAATCCGTCGGGACTTTGAAATATTTCGACGAGATTGGAGTTTTTCGCGATTTTCTCGAAAACCAGCGCGACGACCGCGGTCGAACCATCAGAGTAATACGTTCGCAATGGGACGAGAAACGTGGATCAATGGTTGTCTGGTCGATCGGACGATTTTTTGGACCATCCCGGAGGACGGTGCCGGAGGACTTTGAAATATTTCGACGAGATTGGAGTTTTTCGCGATTTTCTCGAAAACCAGCGCGACGACCGCGGTCGAACCATCAGAGTAATACGTTCGCAATGGGACGAGAAACGTGGATCAATGGTTGTCTGGTCG
>CATNUO010000173.1:62500-65523 GCA_951215215.1 Andrena trimmerana | reverse complement strand
GCTAGAAGGGGATTAGACCCTACTAGCAGTAGGGATGTTTTAGACGGGTTAAGACTTAGACCATGTGTATCAGTCCACCTTGCTATTAAGTGCAAGTCTGATTCAACTTCAAGTTGAGTTCTCCGGCACCGTCCTCCGGAAGGTCCAAAAAATCGTCCGATCGACCAAACAACCATTGATCCACGTTTCTCGTCCCATTGCGAACGTATTACTCTGATGGTTCGACCGCGGTCGTCGCGCTGGTTTTCGAGAAAATCGCGAAAAACTCCAATCTCGTCGAAATATTTCAAAGTCCTCCGGCACCGTCCTCCGGGATGGTCCAAAAAATCGTCCGATCGACCAGACAACCATTGATCCACGTTTCTCGTCCCATTGCGAACGTATTACTCTGATGGTTCGACCGCGGTCGTCGCGCTGGTTTTCGAGAAAATCGCGAAAAACTCCAATCTCGTCGAAATATTTCAAAGTCCCGACGGATTTCAAAGTCCTCCGGCACCGTGGTCCGAGAACACCGAAAAAATCGTCCGATCGACCAAACAACCATTGATCCACGTTTCTCGTCCCATTGCGAACGTATTACTCTGATGGTTCGACCGCGGTCGTCGCGCTGGTTTTCGAGAAAATCGCGAAAAACTCCAATCTCGTCGAAATATTTCAAAGTCCCGACGGATTTCAAAGTCCTCCGGCACCGTCCTCCGGGAAGGTCCAAAAAATCGTCCGATCGACCAAACAACCATTGATCCACGTTTCTCGTTCCATTGCGAACGTATTACTCTGATGGTTCGACCGCGGTCGTCGCGCTGGTTTTCGAGAAAATCGCGAAAAACTCCAATCTCGTCGAAATATTTCAAAGTCCTCCGGCACCGTCCTCCGGGATGGTCCAAAAAATCGTCCGATCGACCAGACAACCATTGATCCACGTTTCTCGTCCCATTGCGAACGTATTACTCTGATGGTTCGACCGCGGTCGTCGCGCTGGTTTTCGAGAAAATCGCGAAAAACTCCAATCTCGTCGAAATATTTCAAAGTCCCGACGGATTTCAAAGTCCTCCGGCACCGTGGTCCGAGAACACCGAAAAAATCGTCCGATCGACCAAACAACCATTGATCCACGTTTCTCGTCCCATTGCGAACGTATTACTCTGATGGTTCGACCGCGGTCGTCGCGCTGGTTTTCGAGAAAATCGCGAAAAACTCCAATCTCGTCGAAATATTTCAAAGTCCCGACGGATTTCAAAGTCCTCCGGCACCGTGGTCCGAGAACACCGAAAAAATCGTCCGATCGACCAAACAACCATTGATCCACGTTTCTCGTCCCATTGCGAACGTATTACTCTGATGGTTCGACCGCGGTCGTCGCGCTGGTTTTCGAGAAAATCGCGAAAAACTCCAATCTCGTCGAAATATTTCAAAGTCCCGACGGATTTCAAAGTCCTCCGGCACCGTCCTCCGGGAAGGTCCAAAAAATCGTCCGATCGACCAAACAACCATTGATCCACGTTTCTCGTTCCATTGCGAACGTATTACTCTGATGGTTCGACCGCGGTCGTCGCGCTGGTTTTCGAGAAAATCGCGAAAAACTCCAATCTCGTCGAAATATTTCAAAGTCCCGAGAAATTATTTTCGAATGTCGTTTTGCAGTTGATATATATCGTGGTAATGTTCGCGGCGATTGTTTAAAATAATTCATTTAGTCGGTTTACTCTTGTCTCCGACGCTCTCCGCGGCTAAGTCCCAACGTGCCGGGCGAACGGCCTGTTGTAGCGGCGGTTTACACCCATAAGCGCCCGTGCTTAAGGTACGGCGGCGCCGGCGTTCCGGCCGGCCGTTCGGTATCTATAAGGGAGAGCGACCGTCCGAGCGTCTCGGTCGGAACAGCGTTGGGCGCGTGGCTATTCTATGACCTCGGTTGAGAAGCAGTTACCGCTCCTCGAGATTCTGTCTCGACTGTTCTTTCCGTGTTGCGTTTCGGATTTCTCCACACAGCATTACCACGGGTCGGTGTCCAAGACCGAATGGCCCTTATGTGGTGAGCGTCCAAAAGTGACGTTGGTGACTCGTATGCAATTCTTTGTATGCTTGTACGACCTCATGCATTCAACTCTTTATCCACGCAGATGGACGATTTAAACTTAACAAAACGCTAAGGAAGGCTAGCGTCGGGTACATATAAAGTATCGAACTAAAAGTTCGAACTTTGAAAGAGGGAGAAAGTAGATACAAACCCAAGAGGTGTCAGATCTCGATATGCCTGGCGCGCACATTACGTGCCAACTCGTTATGACCAGCATGGCACGATTCGCGCTTTCCCGTTTGCCCAGCATGCACTTGTCCGCGCTATTACGTACATGACCAGCGTGAATGGTACGCGCTTTGTCGATATGTCCAGCGTGTAGTGGTCCGTGCTTCTACGGTTGATGCTAGCGTGCGTGTAATCCGTGCTTCCCGATGGATGCAGCGGCACGCGTGATACGCGCTTTATCGAGCATCCGATGCCATCCTTATTTATAAGGGAAATTTAATGAATTTTGTCTGAATCCAAGATCTTTCTGTGAACGTATATATAAAAGGCACATATCCGATTAACATATTAGTCAGTGGAAGAATCGAAACGATATGATGTCAAAGTATAATAAAGGAGAGTGCAGAGAAAGGCACATGATCATATCCGATGATGGAGTTAGTCTGTGGAAAATCCTAGGATATATATGGTGTCTAGAAGAAGTATGAAGGTGAGTGGAGAAGAGAGAGCGAGAGGAGAAGAGAAGGAGAGTAAGGAGGCGGCACATATCCGAGATAGAATTAGTGGAACAAATCGAGGATATGATGTCTAAAACTGCACGCTGATGTGCAAGTTTTAATAAAATCAAACGTGGGGCATCGTCGATCCGTCTCTAAAAGAGCGGACGACGCGATGAGAACAGAAAGGACACGAAAGTGTGTGAATTCGAATAGAGGGAAGCTTCGCGAAGCTCCCTGGTTGATCCTGCCAGTAGTCATATGCTTGTCTCAAAGATTAAGCC
>CATNUO010000173.1:57500-60000 GCA_951215215.1 Andrena trimmerana | reverse complement strand
GAGAAAGGAGAGAGAGAGTCACGTGCGATCATCCAATACAGGGACGAAAACACACAAGAAGCGCCCCGAGTGTGTTAAGTAAAGCGCGCGAGAAGACAGAGAGCAGAGGAACGAGCCGCCGTCGAAGCCTCGGCTTCGCGACGTTTCTCTCACTCTCACTCTCGACGAGACGCTTCTTCCACTCGCATCCCGCTTCCCCTCAATTTTGGTCGCGCTCTCCGAAAAGTCCTGTGACGGACACTCTCCTCGGAGAGGATCCGGGTAACCTAGGGCGGCGGCTCGCACCATCCATCCGCGTCGACGTGCATCCCGAGTATCGCTCGCTTAATCGCGCGCCCCGATAGCCAAAAAAAGGGACCGGCTGTGAAGCTTCGATAGCGAAAGTCCGATTGGACCGATCGAAGCCGGCCGTGCGTCCGCTTTCGGGGGACGGCGACGATAAAGAGAGCGTGTAATAAGCAGAGGATGCTGCCGCGTGCGGTGGTCGATGATCCCCGCCCCGAGTACGCGGTTACGGTTCTCGTACCAAGCCGTGTATCTCGAAGGTTTTTAAATGAATATGTACGCTCGGCCGTCGGTCGCGTCCGCGGTGTTTCCGCGGTACGCTTCGACGGTGTTCCCGTCCTGGACAAAAATCACACACAGTGTCGTCAACGCTGGCGACGCCCGGACCTCCTTCGCGCGCTGGTTGGAGGCGCACGGGCCTCGGCTTCATCCGAACCGAGAACCAAAGATAATAACGAACATATTTAATAACACGATTACCCTGAACGGTGGATCACTTGGCTCGTGGGTCGATGAAGAACGCAGCTAATTGCGCGTCAACGTGTGAACTGCAGGACACATGAACATCGACATTTCGAACGCACATTGCGGTCCACGGATACAATTCCTGGACCACGCCTGGCTGAGGGTCGTTATCACGTACAAAAGACTGCTTGCGTCGGTTCTGCGTATCACATCCTCGCCGTCTCGCCGTTTCCGACGATGTAACGCGTTTCGGAGTCGGGTCGATGATACACGCGAGATACGCGACGTACGAGCGAAAGTTGGGCCGTTCGTCGGCGTTTGCAACGGCTCGCGTGAGAATCGTGAAGCGTGTACTCTCTCCCGTGCGAGAACCAGAAAGAGAGAAGCGAATGTGATGAATGATCGCGCGGGGACTCGCGTGCGTGCTTTCACGGCGTTGTGCGTCGTTGTTTTACAACGACCGCCCGTGTGCTGCACCGCTCCCTGGATCACACACAGCGGCCTCTCCGCTCGCACTGGTGTTGTAGAATTCGCCTTCACGTCCCGCGCGAGATCTTTTACCGTGCTACCGACGTCGCCTGAAATGAAAAATTTGTCCCGAGAAAGAGAGAGCCGAGAGAGATAGAGAGATAGAGAGATAGAGAAAGAGCGCGGAGTGCGCGGGCATATGTGCGCTGATCTATATCGTCGCGTTCACGCGGCCCCTAGGGATTTTAAAAAGAGGGTCGTCGTTGACAAGTGAGAGAGAACAGTCTCGATCGATACATCGAGGGCACCGACACTCGTTCTTCGGGACGCCGTGAAGATCCAGGGATATGATGGTGTACATGAATGGTGGCGCTGTGCGGGATGATGAATAAAAAGAAACCACTCTGCAACAGGATCGGGTCGATGTATTTCCCCGTCGTTGCGCGTGTCCTCGCCTAGCCCCTATTCGTTCCCTCCCTATGGCCACGTTCCGTCGACACACAAGAGTGTTCGTGCCAAACATCCGATGAGAAGCGTGATTGCTCCACGCGTCGTTTAAAACGTTTCTGTACCCCAGAATCCTGGTTGGCGTGGCTGCGCGAATTTGAACTTTGACGAACCGAAAGGCGCCGATGCCGCGAAAGGTGTGCAAGACTCTCCTTCGTAGAATGGAAGAAGATTAGTCTCCCCGATCGCCCCATGTGTCTTTGTCGCGTTGTTGGTCGATCGTATCCGAGACCGCGGATCTCACCGGTCGTCCAGTCCACGGAAAAGCTTATTTTTCCACAATGTTCCCTCTGCTGCGAGTCACTGCTCGAGGCGTGATGAAAGGGATAGCGGAATCTCAAAGCTAATAATAGCGGACGGACGTTAAAGTAAAAACCGGTGGTCGTTCCGCGCGAGTCTCCTCCCGGATCGGATCGAGGATGCGCGACGAAAAGACACTTTGGCGTGGCGAAAATGAATCGGAAGAGGGGGGGCTCCTTCTAATTCTCTCTAGATTAGAGGAGAAGAGGAGAGTTCAAATATACCTTTTCTCTGAAAAAATCGTGCGATGGCACCTCTGGATACAAGAGAATAATATCGATCACACATCGATCCGTCGTCGGGTCCGGCTACGAGCCGGGATGTGTACGGGGAAAAAGAAGATGTATGTGCGTGGCGTGATGCCGAATATGCGCGGTGCGCATGGGAAACTGCGAGCGAGCAAGGGAAGAGAAAGAATCTGGAGAAGTTTTGTGTATATCGTTCTTCTCCTTTTATTCTTCAGCCCAGCTTCTCG
>CATNUO010000173.1:0-52500 GCA_951215215.1 Andrena trimmerana | reverse complement strand
TTCGGCGCCGAAGCAATACGCCGCTGGCACTTGGAATATTTCGGCGCCGAAGCAATACGCCGCTGGCACTTGAATATTTCGGCGCCGAAGCAATACGCCGCTTTTTAAGTTTGTTTTGAGGATATATAACGCTATCATTGAAGTGAATTTTAAAGAATTTAACTGCGCTAGAAGGGGATTAGACCCTACTAGCAGTAGGGATGTTTTAGACGGGTTAAGACTTAGACCATGTGTATCAGTCACCTTGCTATTAAGTGCAAGTCTGATTCAACTTCAAGTTGAGTTCTCCGGCACCGTCCCTCCGGAAGGTCCAAAAAATCGTCCGATCGACCAAACAACCATTGATCCACGTTTCTCGTCCCATTGCGAACGTATTACTCTGATGGTTCGACCGCGGTCGTCGCGCTGGTTTTCGAGAAATCGCGAAAAACTCCAATCTCGTCGAAATATTTCAAAGTCCTCCGGCACCGTCCTCCGGGATGGTCCAAAAAATCGTCCGATCGGACCAGACACCATTGATCCACGTTTCTCGTCCCATTGCGAACGTATTACTCTGATGGTTCGACCGCGGTCGTCGCGCTGTTTTCGAGAAAATCGCGGAAAAACTCCAATCTCGTCGAAATATTTCAAAGTCCCGACGGATTTTCAAAGTCCTCCGGCACCGTGGTCCGAGAACACCGAAAAAATCGTCCGATCGACAAACAACCATTGATCCACGTTTCTCGTCCCATTGCGAACGTATTACTCTGAGGGTTCGACCGCGGTCGTCGCGCTGGTTTTCGAGAAAATCGCGAAAAACTCCATCTCGTCGAAATATTTCAAAGTCCTCCGGCACCGTCCTCCGGGATGGTCCAAAAAATCGTCCGATCGACCAGACAACCATTGATCCACGTTTCTCGTCCCATTGCGAACGTATTACTCTGATGGTTCGACCTCGGTCGTCGCGCTGGTTTTCGAGAAAATCGCGAAAAACTCCAATCTCGTCGAAATATTTCAAAGTCCCGACGGATTTCAAAGTCCTCCGGCACCGTGGTCCGAGAACACCGAAAAAATCGTCCGATCGACCAAACAACCATTGATCCACGTTTCTCGTCCCATTGCGAACGTATTACTCTGATGGTTCGACCGCGGTCGTCGCGCTGGTTTTCGAGAAAATCGCGAAAAACTCCAATCTCGTCGAAATATTTCAAAGTCCGACGGATTTCAAAGTCCTCCGGCACGTGGTCCGAGAACACCGAAAAAATCGTCGATATCGACCAAACAACCATTGATCCACGTTTCTCGTCCATTGCGAACGTATTACTCTGATGGTTCGACCGCGGTCGTCGCGCTGGTTAACGCTATCATTGAAGTGAATTTTAAAAGAAATTTAACTGCGCTAGAAGGGGATTAGACCCTACTAGCAGTAGGGATGTTTTAGACGGGTTAAGACTTAGACCATGTGTATCAGTCCACCTTGCTATTAAGTGCAAGTCTGATTCAACTTCAAGTTGAGTTCTCCGGCACCGTCCTCCGGAAGGTCCAAAAAATCGTCCGATCGACCAAACAACCATTGATCCACGTTTCTCGTCCATTGCGAACGTATTACTCTGATGGTTCGACCGCGGTCGTCGCGCTGGTTTTCGAGAAAATCGCGAAAAACTCCATCTCGTCGAAATATTTCAAAGTCCTCCGGCTCCGTCCTCCGGATGGTCCAAAAAATCGTCCGATCGACCAGACAACCATTGATCCACGTTTCTCGTCCCATTGCGAACGTATTACTCTGATGTTCGACCGCGGTCGTCGCGCTGGGTTTTTCGAGGAAATCGCGAAAAACTCCAATCTCGTCGAAAATATTTCAAAGTCCCGACGGATTTCAAAGTCCTCCGGCACCGTGGTCCGAGAACACCGAAAAAATCGTCCGATCGACCAAACAACCATTGATCCACGTTTCTCGTCCATGCGAACGTATTACTCTGATGGTTCGACCGCGGTCGTCGCGCTGGTTTTCGAGAAAATCGCGAAAAACTCAATCTCGTCGAAATATTTCAAAGTCCTCCGGCACCGTCCTCCGGGATGGTCCCAAAAAATCGTCCGATCGACCAGACAACCATTGATCCACGTTTCTCGTCCCATTGCGAACGTATTACTCTGATGGTTCGACCTCGGTCGTCGCGCGCTGGTTTTCGAGAAAATCGCGAAAAACTCCAATCTCGTCGAAATATTTCAAAGTCCCGACGGATTTCAAAGTCCTCCGGCACCGTGGTCCGAGAACACCGAAAAAATCGTCCGATCGACCAAACAACCATTGATCCACGTTTCTCGTCCCATTGCGAACGTATTACTCTGATGGTTCGACCGCGGTCGTCGCGCTGGTTTTCGAGAAAATCGCGAAAAACTCCAATCTCGTCGAAATATTTCAAAGTCCCGACGGATTTCAAAGTCCTCCGGCACCGTGGTCCGAGAACACCGAAAAAATCGTCCGATCGACCAAACAACCATTGATCCACGTTTCTCGTCCCATTGCGAACGTATTACTCTGATGGTTCGACCGCGGTCGTCGCGCTGGTTAACGCTATCATTGAAGTGAATTTTAAAAGAATTTAACTGCGCTAGAAGGGGATTAGACCCTACTAGCAGTAGGGATGTTTTAGACGGGTTAAGACTTAGACCATGTGTATCAGTCCACCTTGCTATTAAGTGCAAGTCTGATTCAACTTCAAGTTGAGTTCTCCGGCACCGTCCTCCGGAAGGTCCAAAAAATCGTCCGATCGACCAAACAACCATTGATCCACGTTTCTCGTCCCATTGCGAACGTATTACTCTGATGGTTCGACCGCGGTCGTCGCGCTGGTTTTCGAGAAAATCGCGAAAAACTCCAATCTCGTCGAAATATTTCAAAGTCCTCCGGCACCGTCCTCCGGGATGGTCCAAAAAATCGTCCGATCGACCAGACAACCATTGATCCACGTTTCTCGTCCCATTGCGAACGTATTACTCTGATGGTTCGACCGCGGTCGTCGCGCTGGTTTTCGAGAAAATCGCGAAAAACTCCAATCTCGTCGAAATATTTCAAAGTCCCGACGGATTTCAAAGTCCTCCGGCACCGTGGTCCGAGAACACCGAAAAAATCGTCCGATCGACCAAACAACCATTGATCCACGTTTCTCGTCCCATTGCGAACGTATTACTCTGATGGTTCGACCGCGGTCGTCGCGCTGGTTAACGCTATCATTGAAGTGAATTTTAAAAGAATTTAACTGCGCTAGAAGGGGATTAGACCCTACTAGCAGTAGGGATGTTTTAGACGGGTTAAGACTTAGACCATGTGTATCAGTCCACCTTGCTATTAAGTGCAAGTCTGATTCAACTTCAAGTTGAGTTCTCCGGCACCGTCCTCCGGAAGGTCCAAAAAATCGTCCGATCGACCAAACAACCATTGATCCACGTTTCTCGTCCCATTGCGAACGTATTACTCTGATGGTTCGACCGCGGTCGTCGCGCTGGTTTTCGAGAAAATCGCGAAAAACTCCAATCTCGTCGAAATATTTCAAAGTCCTCCGGCACCGTCCTCCGGGATGGTCCAAAAAATCGTCCGATCGACCAGACAACCATTGATCCACGTTTCTCGTCCCATTGCGAACGTATTACTCTGATGGTTCGACCGCGGTCGTCGCGCTGGTTTTCGAGAAAATCGCGAAAAACTCCAATCTCGTCGAAATATTTCAAAGTCCCGACGGATTTCAAAGTCCTCCGGCACCGTGGTCCGAGAACACCGAAAAAATCGTCCGATCGACCAAACAACCATTGATCCACGTTTCTCGTCCCATTGCGAACGTATTACTCTGATGGTTCGACCGCGGTCGTCGCGCTGGTTAACGCTATCATTGAAGTGAATTTTAAAAGAATTTAACTGCGCTAGAAGGGGATTAGACCCTACTAGCAGTAGGGATGTTTTAGACGGGTTAAGACTTAGACCATGTGTATCAGTCCACCTTGCTATTAAGTGCAAGTCTGATTCAACTTCAAGTTGAGTTCTCCGGCACCGTCCTCCGGAAGGTCCAAAAAATCGTCCGATCGACCAAACAACCATTGATCCACGTTTCTCGTCCCATTGCGAACGTATTACTCTGATGGTTCGACCGCGGTCGTCGCGCTGGTTTTCGAGAAAATCGCGAAAAACTCCAATCTCGTCGAAATATTTCAAAGTCCTCCGGCACCGTCCTCCGGGATGGTCCAAAAAATCGTCCGATCGACCAGACAACCATTGATCCACGTTTCTCGTCCCATTGCGAACGTATTACTCTGATGGTTCGACCGCGGTCGTCGCGCTGGTTTTCGAGAAAATCGCGAAAAACTCCAATCTCGTCGAAATATTTCAAAGTCCCGACGGATTTCAAAGTCCTCCGGCACCGTGGTCCGAGAACACCGAAAAAATCGTCCGATCGACCAAACAACCATTGATCCACGTTTCTCGTCCCATTGCGAACGTATTACTCTGATGGTTCGACCGCGGTCGTCGCGCTGGTTTTCGAGAAAATCGCGAAAAACTCCAATCTCGTCGAAATATTTCAAAGTCCTCCGGCACCGTCCTCCGGGATGGTCCAAAAAATCGTCCGATCGACCAGACAACCATTGATCCACGTTTCTCGTCCCATTGCGAACGTATTACTCTGATGGTTCGACCGCGGTCGTCGCGCTGGTTTTCGAGAAAATCGCGAAAAACTCCAATCTCGTCGAAATATTTCAAAGTCCCGACGGATTTCAAAGTCCTCCGGCACCGTGGTCCGAGAACACCGAAAAAATCGTCCGATCGACCAAACAACCATTGATCCACGTTTCTCGTCCCATTGCGAACGTATTACTCTGATGGTTCGACCGCGGTCGTCGCGCTGGTTTTCGAGAAAATCGCGAAAAACTCCAATCTCGTCGAAATATTTCAAAGTCCTCCGGCACCGTCCTCCGGGATGGTCCAAAAAATCGTCCGATCGACCAGACAACCATTGATCCACGTTTCTCGTCCCATTGCGAACGTATTACTCTGATGGTTCGACCTCGGTCGTCGCGCTGGTTTTCGAGAAAATCGCGAAAAACTCCAATCTCGTCGAAATATTTCAAAGTCCCGACGGATTTCAAAGTCCTCCGGCACCGTGGTCCGAGAACACCGAAAAAATCGTCCGATCGACCAAACAACCATTGATCCACGTTTCTCGTCCCATTGCGAACGTATTACTCTGATGGTTCGACCGCGGTCGTCGCGCTGGTTTTCGAGAAAATCGCGAAAAACTCCAATCTCGTCGAAATATTTCAAAGTCCCGACGGATTTCAAAGTCCTCCGGCACCGTGGTCCGAGAACACCGAAAAAATCGTCCGATCGACCAAACAACCATTGATCCACGTTTCTCGTCCCATTGCGAACGTATTACTCTGATGGTTCGACCGCGGTCGTCGCGCTGGTTAACGCTATCATTGAAGTGAATTTTAAAAGAATTTAACTGCGCTAGAAGGGGATTAGACCCTACTAGCAGTAGGGATGTTTTAGACGGGTTAAGACTTAGACCATGTGTATCAGTCCACCTTGCTATTAAGTGCAAGTCTGATTCAACTTCAAGTTGAGTTCTCCGGCACCGTCCTCCGGAAGGTCCAAAAAATCGTCCGATCGACCAAACAACCATTGATCCACGTTTCTCGTCCCATTGCGAACGTATTACTCTGATGGTTCGACCGCGGTCGTCGCGCTGGTTTTCGAGAAAATCGCGAAAAACTCCAATCTCGTCGAAATATTTCAAAGTCCTCCGGCACCGTCCTCCGGGATGGTCCAAAAAATCGTCCGATCGACCAGACAACCATTGATCCACGTTTCTCGTCCCATTGCGAACGTATTACTCTGATGGTTCGACCGCGGTCGTCGCGCTGGTTTTCGAGAAAATCGCGAAAAACTCCAATCTCGTCGAAATATTTCAAAGTCCCGACGGATTTCAAAGTCCTCCGGCACCGTGGTCCGAGAACACCGAAAAAATCGTCCGATCGACCAAACAACCATTGATCCACGTTTCTCGTCCCATTGCGAACGTATTACTCTGATGGTTCGACCGCGGTCGTCGCGCTGGTTAACGCTATCATTGAAGTGAATTTTAAAAGAATTTAACTGCGCTAGAAGGGGATTAGACCCTACTAGCAGTAGGGATGTTTTAGACGGGTTAAGACTTAGACCATGTGTATCAGTCCACCTTGCTATTAAGTGCAAGTCTGATTCAACTTCAAGTTGAGTTCTCCGGCACCGTCCTCCGGAAGGTCCAAAAAATCGTCCGATCGACCAAACAACCATTGATCCACGTTTCTCGTCCCATTGCGAACGTATTACTCTGATGGTTCGACCGCGGTCGTCGCGCTGGTTTTCGAGAAAATCGCGAAAAACTCCAATCTCGTCGAAATATTTCAAAGTCCTCCGGCACCGTCCTCCGGGATGGTCCAAAAAATCGTCCGATCGACCAGACAACCATTGATCCACGTTTCTCGTCCCATTGCGAACGTATTACTCTGATGGTTCGACCGCGGTCGTCGCGCTGGTTTTCGAGAAAATCGCGAAAAACTCCAATCTCGTCGAAATATTTCAAAGTCCCGACGGATTTCAAAGTCCTCCGGCACCGTGGTCCGAGAACACCGAAAAAATCGTCCGATCGACCAAACAACCATTGATCCACGTTTCTCGTCCCATTGCGAACGTATTACTCTGATGGTTCGACCGCGGTCGTCGCGCTGGTTTTCGAGAAAATCGCGAAAAACTCCAATCTCGTCGAAATATTTCAAAGTCCTCCGGCACCGTCCTCCGGGATGGTCCAAAAAATCGTCCGATCGACCAGACAACCATTGATCCACGTTTCTCGTCCCATTGCGAACGTATTACTCTGATGGTTCGACCGCGGTCGTCGCGCTGGTTTTCGAGAAAATCGCGAAAAACTCCAATCTCGTCGAAATATTTCAAAGTCCCGACGGATTTCAAAGTCCTCCGGCACCGTGGTCCGAGAACACCGAAAAAATCGTCCGATCGACCAAACAACCATTGATCCACGTTTCTCGTCCCATTGCGAACGTATTACTCTGATGGTTCGACCGCGGTCGTCGCGCTGGTTTTCGAGAAAATCGCGAAAAACTCCAATCTCGTCGAAATATTTCAAAGTCCTCCGGCACCGTCCTCCGGGATGGTCCAAAAAATCGTCCGATCGACCAGACAACCATTGATCCACGTTTCTCGTCCCATTGC
This sequence comes from Andrena trimmerana, assembly GCA_951215215.1. Classification (NCBI taxonomy): domain Eukaryota; kingdom Metazoa; phylum Arthropoda; class Insecta; order Hymenoptera; family Andrenidae; genus Andrena; species Andrena trimmerana. Next base: position 45,257 of record CATNUO010000173.1, on the reverse strand, counting down.
GAACGTATTACTCTGATGGTTCGACCTCGGTCGTCGCGCTGGTTTTCGAGAAAATCGCGAAAAACTCCAATCTCGTCGAAATATTTCAAAGTCCCGACGGATTTCAAAGTCCTCCGGCACCGTGGTCCGAGAACACCGAAAAAATCGTCCGATCGACCAAACAACCATTGATCCACGTTTCTCGTCCCATTGCGAACGTATTACTCTGATGGTTCGACCGCGGTCGTCGCGCTGGTTTTCGAGAAAATCGCGAAAAACTCCAATCTCGTCGAAATATTTCAAAGTCCCGACGGATTTCAAAGTCCTCCGGCACCGTGGTCCGAGAACACCGAAAAAATCGTCCGATCGACCAAACAACCATTGATCCACGTTTCTCGTCCCATTGCGAACGTATTACTCTGATGGTTCGACCGCGGTCGTCGCGCTGGTTAACGCTATCATTGAAGTGAATTTTAAAAGAATTTAACTGCGCTAGAAGGGGATTAGACCCTACTAGCAGTAGGGATGTTTTAGACGGGTTAAGACTTAGACCATGTGTATCAGTCCACCTTGCTATTAAGTGCAAGTCTGATTCAACTTCAAGTTGAGTTCTCCGGCACCGTCCTCCGGAAGGTCCAAAAAATCGTCCGATCGACCAAACAACCATTGATCCACGTTTCTCGTCCCATTGCGAACGTATTACTCTGATGGTTCGACCGCGGTCGTCGCGCTGGTTTTCGAGAAAATCGCGAAAAACTCCAATCTCGTCGAAATATTTCAAAGTCCTCCGGCACCGTCCTCCGGGATGGTCCAAAAAATCGTCCGATCGACCAGACAACCATTGATCCACGTTTCTCGTCCCATTGCGAACGTATTACTCTGATGGTTCGACCGCGGTCGTCGCGCTGGTTTTCGAGAAAATCGCGAAAAACTCCAATCTCGTCGAAATATTTCAAAGTCCCGACGGATTTCAAAGTCCTCCGGCACCGTGGTCCGAGAACACCGAAAAAATCGTCCGATCGACCAAACAACCATTGATCCACGTTTCTCGTCCCATTGCGAACGTATTACTCTGATGGTTCGACCGCGGTCGTCGCGCTGGTTAACGCTATCATTGAAGTGAATTTTAAAAGAATTTAACTGCGCTAGAAGGGGATTAGACCCTACTAGCAGTAGGGATGTTTTAGACGGGTTAAGACTTAGACCATGTGTATCAGTCCACCTTGCTATTAAGTGCAAGTCTGATTCAACTTCAAGTTGAGTTCTCCGGCACCGTCCTCCGGAAGGTCCAAAAAATCGTCCGATCGACCAAACAACCATTGATCCACGTTTCTCGTCCCATTGCGAACGTATTACTCTGATGGTTCGACCGCGGTCGTCGCGCTGGTTTTCGAGAAAATCGCGAAAAACTCCAATCTCGTCGAAATATTTCAAAGTCCTCCGGCACCGTCCTCCGGGATGGTCCAAAAAATCGTCCGATCGACCAGACAACCATTGATCCACGTTTCTCGTCCCATTGCGAACGTATTACTCTGATGGTTCGACCGCGGTCGTCGCGCTGGTTTTCGAGAAAATCGCGAAAAACTCCAATCTCGTCGAAATATTTCAAAGTCCCGACGGATTTCAAAGTCCTCCGGCACCGTGGTCCGAGAACACCGAAAAAATCGTCCGATCGACCAAACAACCATTGATCCACGTTTCTCGTCCCATTGCGAACGTATTACTCTGATGGTTCGACCGCGGTCGTCGCGCTGGTTAACGCTATCATTGAAGTGAATTTTAAAAGAATTTAACTGCGCTAGAAGGGGATTAGACCCTACTAGCAGTAGGGATGTTTTAGACGGGTTAAGACTTAGACCATGTGTATCAGTCCACCTTGCTATTAAGTGCAAGTCTGATTCAACTTCAAGTTGAGTTCTCCGGCACCGTCCTCCGGAAGGTCCAAAAAATCGTCCGATCGACCAAACAACCATTGATCCACGTTTCTCGTCCCATTGCGAACGTATTACTCTGATGGTTCGACCGCGGTCGTCGCGCTGGTTTTCGAGAAAATCGCGAAAAACTCCAATCTCGTCGAAATATTTCAAAGTCCTCCGGCACCGTCCTCCGGGATGGTCCAAAAAATCGTCCGATCGACCAGACAACCATTGATCCACGTTTCTCGTCCCATTGCGAACGTATTACTCTGATGGTTCGACCGCGGTCGTCGCGCTGGTTTTCGAGAAAATCGCGAAAAACTCCAATCTCGTCGAAATATTTCAAAGTCCCGACGGATTTCAAAGTCCTCCGGCACCGTGGTCCGAGAACACCGAAAAAATCGTCCGATCGACCAAACAACCATTGATCCACGTTTCTCGTCCCATTGCGAACGTATTACTCTGATGGTTCGACCGCGGTCGTCGCGCTGGTTAACGCTATCATTGAAGTGAATTTTAAAAGAATTTAACTGCGCTAGAAGGGGATTAGACCCTACTAGCAGTAGGGATGTTTTAGACGGGTTAAGACTTAGACCATGTGTATCAGTCCACCTTGCTATTAAGTGCAAGTCTGATTCAACTTCAAGTTGAGTTCTCCGGCACCGTCCTCCGGAAGGTCCAAAAAATCGTCCGATCGACCAAACAACCATTGATCCACGTTTCTCGTCCCATTGCGAACGTATTACTCTGATGGTTCGACCGCGGTCGTCGCGCTGGTTTTCGAGAAAATCGCGAAAAACTCCAATCTCGTCGAAATATTTCAAAGTCCTCCGGCACCGTCCTCCGGGATGGTCCAAAAAATCGTCCGATCGACCAGACAACCATTGATCCACGTTTCTCGTCCCATTGCGAACGTATTACTCTGATGGTTCGACCGCGGTCGTCGCGCTGGTTTTCGAGAAAATCGCGAAAAACTCCAATCTCGTCGAAATATTTCAAAGTCCCGACGGATTTCAAAGTCCTCCGGCACCGTGGTCCGAGAACACCGAAAAAATCGTCCGATCGACCAAACAACCATTGATCCACGTTTCTCGTCCCATTGCGAACGTATTACTCTGATGGTTCGACCGCGGTCGTCGCGCTGGTTTTCGAGAAAATCGCGAAAAACTCCAATCTCGTCGAAATATTTCAAAGTCCTCCGGCACCGTCCTCCGGGATGGTCCAAAAAATCGTCCGATCGACCAGACAACCATTGATCCACGTTTCTCGTCCCATTGCGAACGTATTACTCTGATGGTTCGACCTCGGTCGTCGCGCTGGTTTTCGAGAAAATCGCGAAAAACTCCAATCTCGTCGAAATATTTCAAAGTCCCGACGGATTTCAAAGTCCTCCGGCACCGTGGTCCGAGAACACCGAAAAAATCGTCCGATCGACCAAACAACCATTGATCCACGTTTCTCGTCCCATTGCGAACGTATTACTCTGATGGTTCGACCGCGGTCGTCGCGCTGGTTTTCGAGAAAATCGCGAAAAACTCCAATCTCGTCGAAATATTTCAAAGTCCCGACGGATTTCAAAGTCCTCCGGCACCGTGGTCCGAGAACACCGAAAAAATCGTCCGATCGACCAAACAACCATTGATCCACGTTTCTCGTCCCATTGCGAACGTATTACTCTGATGGTTCGACCGCGGTCGTCGCGCTGGTTAACGCTATCATTGAAGTGAATTTTAAAAGAATTTAACTGCGCTAGAAGGGGATTAGACCCTACTAGCAGTAGGGATGTTTTAGACGGGTTAAGACTTAGACCATGTGTATCAGTCCACCTTGCTATTAAGTGCAAGTCTGATTCAACTTCAAGTTGAGTTCTCCGGCACCGTCCTCCGGAAGGTCCAAAAAATCGTCCGATCGACCAAACAACCATTGATCCACGTTTCTCGTCCCATTGCGAACGTATTACTCTGATGGTTCGACCGCGGTCGTCGCGCTGGTTTTCGAGAAAATCGCGAAAAACTCCAATCTCGTCGAAATATTTCAAAGTCCTCCGGCACCGTCCTCCGGGATGGTCCAAAAAATCGTCCGATCGACCAGACAACCATTGATCCACGTTTCTCGTCCCATTGCGAACGTATTACTCTGATGGTTCGACCGCGGTCGTCGCGCTGGTTTTCGAGAAAATCGCGAAAAACTCCAATCTCGTCGAAATATTTCAAAGTCCCGACGGATTTCAAAGTCCTCCGGCACCGTGGTCCGAGAACACCGAAAAAATCGTCCGATCGACCAAACAACCATTGATCCACGTTTCTCGTCCCATTGCGAACGTATTACTCTGATGGTTCGACCGCGGTCGTCGCGCTGGTTTTCGAGAAAATCGCGAAAAACTCCAATCTCGTCGAAATATTTCAAAGTCCTCCGGCACCGTCCTCCGGGATGGTCCAAAAAATCGTCCGATCGACCAGACAACCATTGATCCACGTTTCTCGTCCCATTGCGAACGTATTACTCTGATGGTTCGACCTCGGTCGTCGCGCTGGTTTTCGAGAAAATCGCGAAAAACTCCAATCTCGTCGAAATATTTCAAAGTCCCGACGGATTTCAAAGTCCTCCGGCACCGTGGTCCGAGAACACCGAAAAAATCGTCCGATCGACCAAACAACCATTGATCCACGTTTCTCGTCCCATTGCGAACGTATTACTCTGATGGTTCGACCGCGGTCGTCGCGCTGGTTTTCGAGAAAATCGCGAAAAACTCCAATCTCGTCGAAATATTTCAAAGTCCCGACGGATTTCAAAGTCCTCCGGCACCGTGGTCCGAGAACACCGAAAAAATCGTCCGATCGACCAAACAACCATTGATCCACGTTTCTCGTCCCATTGCGAACGTATTACTCTGATGGTTCGACCGCGGTCGTCGCGCTGGTTAACGCTATCATTGAAGTGAATTTTAAAAGAATTTAACTGCGCTAGAAGGGGATTAGACCCTACTAGCAGTAGGGATGTTTTAGACGGGTTAAGACTTAGACCATGTGTATCAGTCCACCTTGCTATTAAGTGCAAGTCTGATTCAACTTCAAGTTGAGTTCTCCGGCACCGTCCTCCGGAAGGTCCAAAAAATCGTCCGATCGACCAAACAACCATTGATCCACGTTTCTCGTCCCATTGCGAACGTATTACTCTGATGGTTCGACCGCGGTCGTCGCGCTGGTTTTCGAGAAAATCGCGAAAAACTCCAATCTCGTCGAAATATTTCAAAGTCCTCCGGCACCGTCCTCCGGGATGGTCCAAAAAATCGTCCGATCGACCAGACAACCATTGATCCACGTTTCTCGTCCCATTGCGAACGTATTACTCTGATGGTTCGACCGCGGTCGTCGCGCTGGTTTTCGAGAAAATCGCGAAAAACTCCAATCTCGTCGAAATATTTCAAAGTCCCGACGGATTTCAAAGTCCTCCGGCACCGTGGTCCGAGAACACCGAAAAAATCGTCCGATCGACCAAACAACCATTGATCCACGTTTCTCGTCCCATTGCGAACGTATTACTCTGATGGTTCGACCGCGGTCGTCGCGCTGGTTAACGCTATCATTGAAGTGAATTTTAAAAGAATTTAACTGCGCTAGAAGGGGATTAGACCCTACTAGCAGTAGGGATGTTTTAGACGGGTTAAGACTTAGACCATGTGTATCAGTCCACCTTGCTATTAAGTGCAAGTCTGATTCAACTTCAAGTTGAGTTCTCCGGCACCGTCCTCCGGAAGGTCCAAAAAATCGTCCGATCGACCAAACAACCATTGATCCACGTTTCTCGTCCCATTGCGAACGTATTACTCTGATGGTTCGACCGCGGTCGTCGCGCTGGTTTTCGAGAAAATCGCGAAAAACTCCAATCTCGTCGAAATATTTCAAAGTCCTCCGGCACCGTCCTCCGGGATGGTCCAAAAAATCGTCCGATCGACCAGACAACCATTGATCCACGTTTCTCGTCCCATTGCGAACGTATTACTCTGATGGTTCGACCGCGGTCGTCGCGCTGGTTTTCGAGAAAATCGCGAAAAACTCCAATCTCGTCGAAATATTTCAAAGTCCCGACGGATTTCAAAGTCCTCCGGCACCGTGGTCCGAGAACACCGAAAAAATCGTCCGATCGACCAAACAACCATTGATCCACGTTTCTCGTCCCATTGCGAACGTATTACTCTGATGGTTCGACCGCGGTCGTCGCGCTAGTTTTCGAGAAAATCGCGAAAAACTCCAATCTCGTCGAAATATTTCAAAGTCCTCCGGCACCGTCCTCCGGGATGGTCCAAAAAATCGTCCGATCGACCAGACAACCATTGATCCACGTTTCTCGTCCCATTGCGAACGTATTACTCTGATGGTTCGACCGCGGTCGTCGCGCTGGTTTTCGAGAAAATCGCGAAAAACTCCAATCTCGTCGAAATATTTCAAAGTCCCGACGGATTTCAAAGTCCTCCGGCACCGTGGTCCGAGAACACCGAAAAAATCGTCCGATCGACCAAACAACCATTGATCCACGTTTCTCGTCCCATTGCGAACGTATTACTCTGATGGTTCGACCGCGGTCGTCGCGCTGGTTTTCGAGAAAATCGCGAAAAACTCCAATCTCGTCGAAATATTTCAAAGTCCTCCGGCACCGTCCTCCGGGATGGTCCAAAAAATCGTCCGATCGACCAGACAACCATTGATCCACGTTTCTCGTCCCATTGCGAACGTATTACTCTGATGGTTCGACCTCGGTCGTCGCGCTGGTTTTCGAGAAAATCGCGAAAAACTCCAATCTCGTCGAAATATTTCAAAGTCCCGACGGATTTCAAAGTCCTCCGGCACCGTGGTCCGAGAACACCGAAAAAATCGTCCGATCGACCAAACAACCATTGATCCACGTTTCTCGTCCCATTGCGAACGTATTACTCTGATGGTTCGACCGCGGTCGTCGCGCTGGTTTTCGAGAAAATCGCGAAAAACTCCAATCTCGTCGAAATATTTCAAAGTCCCGACGGATTTCAAAGTCCTCCGGCACCGTGGTCCGAGAACACCGAAAAAATCGTCCGATCGACCAAACAACCATTGATCCACGTTTCTCGTCCCATTGCGAACGTATTACTCTGATGGTTCGACCGCGGTCGTCGCGCTGGTTAACGCTATCATTGAAGTGAATTTTAAAAGAATTTAACTGCGCTAGAAGGGGATTAGACCCTACTAGCAGTAGGGATGTTTTAGACGGGTTAAGACTTAGACCATGTGTATCAGTCCACCTTGCTATTAAGTGCAAGTCTGATTCAACTTCAAGTTGAGTTCTCCGGCACCGTCCTCCGGAAGGTCCAAAAAATCGTCCGATCGACCAAACAACCATTGATCCACGTTTCTCGTCCCATTGCGAACGTATTACTCTGATGGTTCGACCGCGGTCGTCGCGCTGGTTTTCGAGAAAATCGCGAAAAACTCCAATCTCGTCGAAATATTTCAAAGTCCTCCGGCACCGTCCTCCGGGATGGTCCAAAAAATCGTCCGATCGACCAGACAACCATTGATCCACGTTTCTCGTCCCATTGCGAACGTATTACTCTGATGGTTCGACCGCGGTCGTCGCGCTGGTTTTCGAGAAAATCGCGAAAAACTCCAATCTCGTCGAAATATTTCAAAGTCCCGACGGATTTCAAAGTCCTCCGGCACCGTGGTCCGAGAACACCGAAAAAATCGTCCGATCGACCAAACAACCATTGATCCACGTTTCTCGTCCCATTGCGAACGTATTACTCTGATGGTTCGACCGCGGTCGTCGCGCTGGTTAACGCTATCATTGAAGTGAATTTTAAAAGAATTTAACTGCGCTAGAAGGGGATTAGACCCTACTAGCAGTAGGGATGTTTTAGACGGGTTAAGACTTAGACCATGTGTATCAGTCCACCTTGCTATTAAGTGCAAGTCTGATTCAACTTCAAGTTGAGTTCTCCGGCACCGTCCTCCGGAAGGTCCAAAAAATCGTCCGATCGACCAAACAACCATTGATCCACGTTTCTCGTCCCATTGCGAACGTATTACTCTGATGGTTCGACCGCGGTCGTCGCGCTGGTTTTCGAGAAAATCGCGAAAAACTCCAATCTCGTCGAAATATTTCAAAGTCCTCCGGCACCGTCCTCCGGGATGGTCCAAAAAATCGTCCGATCGACCAGACAACCATTGATCCACGTTTCTCGTCCCATTGCGAACGTATTACTCTGATGGTTCGACCGCGGTCGTCGCGCTGGTTTTCGAGAAAATCGCGAAAAACTCCAATCTCGTCGAAATATTTCAAAGTCCCGACGGATTTCAAAGTCCTCCGGCACCGTGGTCCGAGAACACCGAAAAAATCGTCCGATCGACCAAACAACCATTGATCCACGTTTCTCGTCCCATTGCGAACGTATTACTCTGATGGTTCGACCGCGGTCGTCGCGCTGGTTAACGCTATCATTGAAGTGAATTTTAAAAGAATTTAACTGCGCTAGAAGGGGATTAGACCCTACTAGCAGTAGGGATGTTTTAGACGGGTTAAGACTTAGACCATGTGTATCAGTCCACCTTGCTATTAAGTGCAAGTCTGATTCAACTTCAAGTTGAGTTCTCCGGCACCGTCCTCCGGAAGGTCCAAAAAATCGTCCGATCGACCAAACAACCATTGATCCACGTTTCTCGTCCCATTGCGAACGTATTACTCTGATGGTTCGACCGCGGTCGTCGCGCTGGTTTTCGAGAAAATCGCGAAAAACTCCAATCTCGTCGAAATATTTCAAAGTCCTCCGGCACCGTCCTCCGGGATGGTCCAAAAAATCGTCCGATCGACCAGACAACCATTGATCCACGTTTCTCGTCCCATTGCGAACGTATTACTCTGATGGTTCGACCGCGGTCGTCGCGCTGGTTTTCGAGAAAATCGCGAAAAACTCCAATCTCGTCGAAATATTTCAAAGTCCCGACGGATTTCAAAGTCCTCCGGCACCGTGGTCCGAGAACACCGAAAAAATCGTCCGATCGACCAAACAACCATTGATCCACGTTTCTCGTCCCATTGCGAACGTATTACTCTGATGGTTCGACCGCGGTCGTCGCGCTGGTTTTCGAGAAAATCGCGAAAAACTCCAATCTCGTCGAAATATTTCAAAGTCCTCCGGCACCGTCCTCCGGGATGGTCCAAAAAATCGTCCGATCGACCAGACAACCATTGATCCACGTTTCTCGTCCCATTGCGAACGTATTACTCTGATGGTTCGACCTCGGTCGTCGCGCTGGTTTTCGAGAAAATCGCGAAAAACTCCAATCTCGTCGAAATATTTCAAAGTCCCGACGGATTTCAAAGTCCTCCGGCACCGTGGTCCGAGAACACCGAAAAAATCGTCCGATCGACCAAACAACCATTGATCCACGTTTCTCGTCCCATTGCGAACGTATTACTCTGATGGTTCGACCGCGGTCGTCGCGCTGGTTTTCGAGAAAATCGCGAAAAACTCCAATCTCGTCGAAATATTTCAAAGTCCCGACGGATTTCAAAGTCCTCCGGCACCGTGGTCCGAGAACACCGAAAAAATCGTCCGATCGACCAAACAACCATTGATCCACGTTTCTCGTCCCATTGCGAACGTATTACTCTGATGGTTCGACCGCGGTCGTCGCGCTGGTTAACGCTATCATTGAAGTGAATTTTAAAAGAATTTAACTGCGCTAGAAGGGGATTAGACCCTACTAGCAGTAGGGATGTTTTAGACGGGTTAAGACTTAGACCATGTGTATCAGTCCACCTTGCTATTAAGTGCAAGTCTGATTCAACTTCAAGTTGAGTTCTCCGGCACCGTCCTCCGGAAGGTCCAAAAAATCGTCCGATCGACCAAACAACCATTGATCCACGTTTCTCGTCCCATTGCGAACGTATTACTCTGATGGTTCGACCGCGGTCGTCGCGCTGGTTTTCGAGAAAATCGCGAAAAACTCCAATCTCGTCGAAATATTTCAAAGTCCTCCGGCACCGTCCTCCGGGATGGTCCAAAAAATCGTCCGATCGACCAGACAACCATTGATCCACGTTTCTCGTCCCATTGCGAACGTATTACTCTGATGGTTCGACCGCGGTCGTCGCGCTGGTTTTCGAGAAAATCGCGAAAAACTCCAATCTCGTCGAAATATTTCAAAGTCCCGACGGATTTCAAAGTCCTCCGGCACCGTGGTCCGAGAACACCGAAAAAATCGTCCGATCGACCAAACAACCATTGATCCACGTTTCTCGTCCCATTGCGAACGTATTACTCTGATGGTTCGACCGCGGTCGTCGCGCTAGTTTTCGAGAAAATCGCGAAAAACTCCAATCTCGTCGAAATATTTCAAAGTCCTCCGGCACCGTCCTCCGGGATGGTCCAAAAAATCGTCCGATCGACCAGACAACCATTGATCCACGTTTCTCGTCCCATTGCGAACGTATTACTCTGATGGTTCGACCGCGGTCGTCGCGCTGGTTTTCGAGAAAATCGCGAAAAACTCCAATCTCGTCGAAATATTTCAAAGTCCCGACGGATTTCAAAGTCCTCCGGCACCGTGGTCCGAGAACACCGAAAAAATCGTCCGATCGACCAAACAACCATTGATCCACGTTTCTCGTCCCATTGCGAACGTATTACTCTGATGGTTCGACCGCGGTCGTCGCGCTGGTTTTCGAGAAAATCGCGAAAAACTCCAATCTCGTCGAAATATTTCAAAGTCCTCCGGCACCGTCCTCCGGGATGGTCCAAAAAATTGTCCGATCGACCAGACAACCATTGATCCACGTTTCTCGTCCCATTGCGAACGTATTACTCTGATGGTTCGACCTCGGTCGTCGCGCTGGTTTTCGAGAAAATCGCGAAAAACTCCAATCTCGTCGAAATATTTCAAAGTCCCGACGGATTTCAAAGTCCTCCGGCACCGTGGTCCGAGAACACCGAAAAAATCGTCCGATCGACCAAACAACCATTGATCCACGTTTCTCGTCCCATTGCGAACGTATTACTCTGATGGTTCGACCGCGGTCGTCGCGCTGGTTTTCGAGAAAATCGCGAAAAACTCCAATCTCGTCGAAATATTTCAAAGTCCCGACGGATTTCAAAGTCCTCCGGCACCGTGGTCCGAGAACACCGAAAAAATCGTCCGATCGACCAAACAACCATTGATCCACGTTTCTCGTCCCATTGCGAACGTATTACTCTGATGGTTCGACCGCGGTCGTCGCGCTGGTTAACGCTATCATTGAAGTGAATTTTAAAAGAATTTAACTGCGCTAGAAGGGGATTAGACCCTACTAGCAGTAGGGATGTTTTAGACGGGTTAAGACTTAGACCATGTGTATCAGTCCACCTTGCTATTAAGTGCAAGTCTGATTCAACTTCAAGTTGAGTTCTCCGGCACCGTCCTCCGGAAGGTCCAAAAAATCGTCCGATCGACCAAACAACCATTGATCCACGTTTCTCGTCCCATTGCGAACGTATTACTCTGATGGTTCGACCGCGGTCGTCGCGCTGGTTAACGCTATCATTGAAGTGAATTTTAAAAGAATTTAACTGCGCTAGAAGGGGATTAGACCCTACTAGCAGTAGGGATGTTTTAGACGGGTTAAGACTTAGACCATGTGTATCAGTCCACCTTGCTATTAAGTGCAAGTCTGATTCAACTTCAAGTTGAGTTCTCCGGCACCGTCCTCCGGAAGGTCCAAAAAATCGTCCGATCGACCAAACAACCATTGATCCACGTTTCTCGTCCCATTGCGAACGTATTACTCTGATGGTTCGACCGCGGTCGTCGCGCTGGTTTTCGAGAAAATCGCGAAAAACTCCAATCTCGTCGAAATATTTCAAAGTCCTCCGGCACCGTCCTCCGGGATGGTCCAAAAAATCGTCCGATCGACCAGACAACCATTGATCCACGTTTCTCGTCCCATTGCGAACGTATTACTCTGATGGTTCGACCGCGGTCGTCGCGCTGGTTTTCGAGAAAATCGCGAAAAACTCCAATCTCGTCGAAATATTTCAAAGTCCCGACGGATTTCAAAGTCCTCCGGCACCGTGGTCCGAGAACACCGAAAAAATCGTCCGATCGACCAAACAACCATTGATCCACGTTTCTCGTCCCATTGCGAACGTATTACTCTGATGGTTCGACCGCGGTCGTCGCGCTGGTTTTCGAGAAAATCGCGAAAAACTCCAATCTCGTCGAAATATTTCAAAGTCCTCCGGCACCGTCCTCCGGGATGGTCCAAAAAATCGTCCGATCGACCAGACAACCATTGATCCACGTTTCTCGTCCCATTGCGAACGTATTACTCTGATGGTTCGACCGCGGTCGTCGCGCTGGTTTTCGAGAAAATCGCGAAAAACTCCAATCTCGTCGAAATATTTCAAAGTCCCGACGGATTTCAAAGTCCTCCGGCACCGTGGTCCGAGAACACCGAAAAAATCGTCCGATCGACCAAACAACCATTGATCCACGTTTCTCGTCCCATTGCGAACGTATTACTCTGATGGTTCGACCGCGGTCGTCGCGCTGGTTTTCGAGAAAATCGCGAAAAACTCCAATCTCGTCGAAATATTTCAAAGTCCTCCGGCACCGTCCTCCGGGATGGTCCAAAAAATCGTCCGATCGACCAGACAACCATTGATCCACGTTTCTCGTCCCATTGCGAACGTATTACTCTGATGGTTCGACCTCGGTCGTCGCGCTGGTTTTCGAGAAAATCGCGAAAAACTCCAATCTCGTCGAAATATTTCAAAGTCCCGACGGATTTCAAAGTCCTCCGGCACCGTGGTCCGAGAACACCGAAAAAATCGTCCGATCGACCAAACAACCATTGATCCACGTTTCTCGTCCCATTGCGAACGTATTACTCTGATGGTTCGACCGCGGTCGTCGCGCTGGTTTTCGAGAAAATCGCGAAAAACTCCAATCTCGTCGAAATATTTCAAAGTCCCGACGGATTTCAAAGTCCTCCGGCACCGTGGTCCGAGAACACCGAAAAAATCGTCCGATCGACCAAACAACCATTGATCCACGTTTCTCGTCCCATTGCGAACGTATTACTCTGATGGTTCGACCGCGGTCGTCGCGCTGGTTAACGCTATCATTGAAGTGAATTTTAAAAGAATTTAACTGCGCTAGAAGGGGATTAGACCCTACTAGCAGTAGGGATGTTTTAGACGGGTTAAGACTTAGACCATGTGTATCAGTCCACCTTGCTATTAAGTGCAAGTCTGATTCAACTTCAAGTTGAGTTCTCCGGCACCGTCCTCCGGAAGGTCCAAAAAATCGTCCGATCGACCAAACAACCATTGATCCACGTTTCTCGTCCCATTGCGAACGTATTACTCTGATGGTTCGACCGCGGTCGTCGCGCTGGTTTTCGAGAAAATCGCGAAAAACTCCAATCTCGTCGAAATATTTCAAAGTCCTCCGGCACCGTCCTCCGGGATGGTCCAAAAAATCGTCCGATCGACCAGACAACCATTGATCCACGTTTCTCGTCCCATTGCGAACGTATTACTCTGATGGTTCGACCGCGGTCGTCGCGCTGGTTTTCGAGAAAATCGCGAAAAACTCCAATCTCGTCGAAATATTTCAAAGTCCCGACGGATTTCAAAGTCCTCCGGCACCGTGGTCCGAGAACACCGAAAAAATCGTCCGATCGACCAAACAACCATTGATCCACGTTTCTCGTCCCATTGCGAACGTATTACTCTGATGGTTCGACCGCGGTCGTCGCGCTGGTTAACGCTATCATTGAAGTGAATTTTAAAAGAATTTAACTGCGCTAGAAGGGGATTAGACCCTACTAGCAGTAGGGATGTTTTAGACGGGTTAAGACTTAGACCATGTGTATCAGTCCACCTTGCTATTAAGTGCAAGTCTGATTCAACTTCAAGTTGAGTTCTCCGGCACCGTCCTCCGGAAGGTCCAAAAAATCGTCCGATCGACCAAACAACCATTGATCCACGTTTCTCGTCCCATTGCGAACGTATTACTCTGATGGTTCGACCGCGGTCGTCGCGCTGGTTTTCGAGAAAATCGCGAAAAACTCCAATCTCGTCGAAATATTTCAAAGTCCTCCGGCACCGTCCTCCGGGATGGTCCAAAAAATCGTCCGATCGACCAGACAACCATTGATCCACGTTTCTCGTCCCATTGCGAACGTATTACTCTGATGGTTCGACCGCGGTCGTCGCGCTGGTTTTCGAGAAAATCGCGAAAAACTCCAATCTCGTCGAAATATTTCAAAGTCCCGACGGATTTCAAAGTCCTCCGGCACCGTGGTCCGAGAACACCGAAAAAATCGTCCGATCGACCAAACAACCATTGATCCACGTTTCTCGTCCCATTGCGAACGTATTACTCTGATGGTTCGACCGCGGTCGTCGCGCTGGTTTTCGAGAAAATCGCGAAAAACTCCAATCTCGTCGAAATATTTCAAAGTCCTCCGGCACCGTCCTCCGGGATGGTCCAAAAAATCGTCCGATCGACCAGACAACCATTGATCCACGTTTCTCGTCCCATTGCGAACGTATTACTCTGATGGTTCGACCGCGGTCGTCGCGCTGGTTTTCGAGAAAATCGCGAAAAACTCCAATCTCGTCGAAATATTTCAAAGTCCCGACGGATTTCAAAGTCCTCCGGCACCGTGGTCCGAGAACACCGAAAAAATCGTCCGATCGACCAAACAACCATTGATCCACGTTTCTCGTCCCATTGCGAACGTATTACTCTAATGGTTCGACCGCGGTCGTCGCGCTGGTTTTCGAGAAAATCGCGAAAAACTCCAATCTCGTCGAAATATTTCAAAGTCCTCCGGCACCGTCCTCCGGGATGGTCCAAAAAATCGTCCGATCGACCAGACAACCATTGATCCACGTTTCTCGTCCCATTGCGAACGTATTACTCTGATGGTTCGACCTCGGTCGTCGCGCTGGTTTTCGAGAAAATCGCGAAAAACTCCAATCTCGTCGAAATATTTCAAAGTCCCGACGGATTTCAAAGTCCTCCGGCACCGTGGTCCGAGAACACCGAAAAAATCGTCCGATCGACCAAACAACCATTGATCCACGTTTCTCGTCCCATTGCGAACGTATTACTCTGATGGTTCGACCGCGGTCGTCGCGCTGGTTTTCGAGAAAATCGCGAAAAACTCCAATCTCGTCGAAATATTTCAAAGTCCCGACGGATTTCAAAGTCCTCCGGCACCGTGGTCCGAGAACACCGAAAAAATCGTCCGATCGACCAAACAACCATTGATCCACGTTTCTCGTCCCATTGCGAACGTATTACTCTGATGGTTCGACCGCGGTCGTCGCGCTGGTTAACGCTATCATTGAAGTGAATTTTAAAAGAATTTAACTGCGCTAGAAGGGGATTAGACCCTACTAGCAGTAGGGATGTTTTAGACGGGTTAAGACTTAGACCATGTGTATCAGTCCACCTTGCTATTAAGTGCAAGTCTGATTCAACTTCAAGTTGAGTTCTCCGGCACCGTCCTCCGGAAGGTCCAAAAAATCGTCCGATCGACCAAACAACCATTGATCCACGTTTCTCGTCCCATTGCGAACGTATTACTCTGATGGTTCGACCGCGGTCGTCGCGCTGGTTTTCGAGAAAATCGCGAAAAACTCCAATCTCGTCGAAATATTTCAAAGTCCTCCGGCACCGTCCTCCGGGATGGTCCAAAAAATCGTCCGATCGACCAGACAACCATTGATCCACGTTTCTCGTCCCATTGCGAACGTATTACTCTGATGGTTCGACCGCGGTCGTCGCGCTGGTTTTCGAGAAAATCGCGAAAAACTCCAATCTCGTCGAAATATTTCAAAGTCCCGACGGATTTCAAAGTCCTCCGGCACCGTGGTCCGAGAACACCGAAAAAATCGTCCGATCGACCAAACAACCATTGATCCACGTTTCTCGTCCCATTGCGAACGTATTACTCTGATGGTTCGACCGCGGTCGTCGCGCTGGTTTTCGAGAAAATCGCGAAAAACTCCAATCTCGTCGAAATATTTCAAAGTCCTCCGGCACCGTCCTCCGGGATGGTCCAAAAAATCGTCCGATCGACCAGACAACCATTGATCCACGTTTCTCGTCCCATTGCGAACGTATTACTCTGATGGTTCGACCTCGGTCGTCGCGCTGGTTTTCGAGAAAATCGCGAAAAACTCCAATCTCGTCGAAATATTTCAAAGTCCCGACGGATTTCAAAGTCCTCCGGCACCGTGGTCCGAGAACACCGAAAAAATCGTCCGATCGACCAAACAACCATTGATCCACGTTTCTCGTCCCATTGCGAACGTATTACTCTGATGGTTCGACCGCGGTCGTCGCGCTGGTTTTCGAGAAAATCGCGAAAAACTCCAATCTCGTCGAAATATTTCAAAGTCCCGACGGATTTCAAAGTCCTCCGGCACCGTGGTCCGAGAACACCGAAAAAATCGTCCGATCGACCAAACAACCATTGATCCACGTTTCTCGTCCCATTGCGAACGTATTACTCTGATGGTTCGACCGCGGTCGTCGCGCTGGTTAACGCTATCATTGAAGTGAATTTTAAAAGAATTTAACTGCGCTAGAAGGGGATTAGACCCTACTAGCAGTAGGGATGTTTTAGACGGGTTAAGACTTAGACCATGTGTATCAGTCCACCTTGCTATTAAGTGCAAGTCTGATTCAACTTCAAGTTGAGTTCTCCGGCACCGTCCTCCGGAAGGTCCAAAAAATCGTCCGATCGACCAAACAACCATTGATCCACGTTTCTCGTCCCATTGCGAACGTATTACTCTGATGGTTCGACCGCGGTCGTCGCGCTGGTTTTCGAGAAAATCGCGAAAAACTCCAATCTCGTCGAAATATTTCAAAGTCCTCCGGCACCGTCCTCCGGGATGGTCCAAAAAATCGTCCGATCGACCAGACAACCATTGATCCACGTTTCTCGTCCCATTGCGAACGTATTACTCTGATGGTTCGACCGC
This sequence comes from Andrena trimmerana, assembly GCA_951215215.1. NCBI lineage: Eukaryota > Metazoa > Arthropoda > Insecta > Hymenoptera > Andrenidae > Andrena > Andrena trimmerana. Next base: position 28,343 of record CATNUO010000173.1, on the reverse strand, counting down.
GGTCGTCGCGCTGGTTTTCGAGAAAATCGCGAAAAACTCCAATCTCGTCGAAATATTTCAAAGTCCCGACGGATTTCAAAGTCCTCCGGCACCGTGGTCCGAGAACACCGAAAAAATCGTCCGATCGACCAAACAACCATTGATCCACGTTTCTCGTCCCATTGCGAACGTATTACTCTGATGGTTCGACCGCGGTCGTCGCGCTGGTTAACGCTATCATTGAAGTGAATTTTAAAAGAATTTAACTGCGCTAGAAGGGGATTAGACCCTACTAGCAGTAGGGATGTTTTAGACGGGTTAAGACTTAGACCATGTGTATCAGTCCACCTTGCTATTAAGTGCAAGTCTGATTCAACTTCAAGTTGAGTTCTCCGGCACCGTCCTCCGGAAGGTCCAAAAAATCGTCCGATCGACCAAACAACCATTGATCCACGTTTCTCGTCCCATTGCGAACGTATTACTCTGATGGTTCGACCGCGGTCGTCGCGCTGGTTTTCGAGAAAATCGCGAAAAACTCCAATCTCGTCGAAATATTTCAAAGTCCTCCGGCACCGTCCTCCGGGATGGTCCAAAAAATCGTCCGATCGACCAGACAACCATTGATCCACGTTTCTCGTCCCATTGCGAACGTATTACTCTGATGGTTCGACCGCGGTCGTCGCGCTGGTTTTCGAGAAAATCGCGAAAAACTCCAATCTCGTCGAAATATTTCAAAGTCCCGACGGATTTCAAAGTCCTCCGGCACCGTGGTCCGAGAACACCGAAAAAATCGTCCGATCGACCAAACAACCATTGATCCACGTTTCTCGTCCCATTGCGAACGTATTACTCTGATGGTTCGACCGCGGTCGTCGCGCTAGTTTTCGAGAAAATCGCGAAAAACTCCAATCTCGTCGAAATATTTCAAAGTCCTCCGGCACCGTCCTCCGGGATGGTCCAAAAAATCGTCCGATCGACCAGACAACCATTGATCCACGTTTCTCGTCCCATTGCGAACGTATTACTCTGATGGTTCGACCGCGGTCGTCGCGCTGGTTTTCGAGAAAATCGCGAAAAACTCCAATCTCGTCGAAATATTTCAAAGTCCCGACGGATTTCAAAGTCCTCCGGCACCGTGGTCCGAGAACACCGAAAAAATCGTCCGATCGACCAAACAACCATTGATCCACGTTTCTCGTCCCATTGCGAACGTATTACTCTGATGGTTCGACCGCGGTCGTCGCGCTGGTTTTCGAGAAAATCGCGAAAAACTCCAATCTCGTCGAAATATTTCAAAGTCCTCCGGCACCGTCCTCCGGGATGGTCCAAAAAATTGTCCGATCGACCAGACAACCATTGATCCACGTTTCTCGTCCCATTGCGAACGTATTACTCTGATGGTTCGACCTCGGTCGTCGCGCTGGTTTTCGAGAAAATCGCGAAAAACTCCAATCTCGTCGAAATATTTCAAAGTCCCGACGGATTTCAAAGTCCTCCGGCACCGTGGTCCGAGAACACCGAAAAAATCGTCCGATCGACCAAACAACCATTGATCCACGTTTCTCGTCCCATTGCGAACGTATTACTCTGATGGTTCGACCGCGGTCGTCGCGCTGGTTTTCGAGAAAATCGCGAAAAACTCCAATCTCGTCGAAATATTTCAAAGTCCCGACGGATTTCAAAGTCCTCCGGCACCGTGGTCCGAGAACACCGAAAAAATCGTCCGATCGACCAAACAACCATTGATCCACGTTTCTCGTCCCATTGCGAACGTATTACTCTGATGGTTCGACCGCGGTCGTCGCGCTGGTTAACGCTATCATTGAAGTGAATTTTAAAAGAATTTAACTGCGCTAGAAGGGGATTAGACCCTACTAGCAGTAGGGATGTTTTAGACGGGTTAAGACTTAGACCATGTGTATCAGTCCACCTTGCTATTAAGTGCAAGTCTGATTCAACTTCAAGTTGAGTTCTCCGGCACCGTCCTCCGGAAGGTCCAAAAAATCGTCCGATCGACCAAACAACCATTGATCCACGTTTCTCGTCCCATTGCGAACGTATTACTCTGATGGTTCGACCGCGGTCGTCGCGCTGGTTTTCGAGAAAATCGCGAAAAACTCCAATCTCGTCGAAATATTTCAAAGTCCTCCGGCACCGTCCTCCGGGATGGTCCAAAAAATCGTCCGATCGACCAGACAACCATTGATCCACGTTTCTCGTCCCATTGCGAACGTATTACTCTGATGGTTCGACCGCGGTCGTCGCGCTGGTTTTCGAGAAAATCGCGAAAAACTCCAATCTCGTCGAAATATTTCAAAGTCCCGACGGATTTCAAAGTCCTCCGGCACCGTGGTCCGAGAACACCGAAAAAATCGTCCGATCGACCAAACAACCATTGATCCACGTTTCTCGTCCCATTGCGAACGTATTACTCTGATGGTTCGACCGCGGTCGTCGCGCTGGTTAACGCTATCATTGAAGTGAATTTTAAAAGAATTTAACTGCGCTAGAAGGGGATTAGACCCTACTAGCAGTAGGGATGTTTTAGACGGGTTAAGACTTAGACCATGTGTATCAGTCCACCTTGCTATTAAGTGCAAGTCTGATTCAACTTCAAGTTGAGTTCTCCGGCACCGTCCTCCGGAAGGTCCAAAAAATCGTCCGATCGACCAAACAACCATTGATCCACGTTTCTCGTCCCATTGCGAACGTATTACTCTGATGGTTCGACCGCGGTCGTCGCGCTGGTTTTCGAGAAAATCGCGAAAAACTCCAATCTCGTCGAAATATTTCAAAGTCCTCCGGCACCGTCCTCCGGGATGGTCCAAAAAATCGTCCGATCGACCAGACAACCATTGATCCACGTTTCTCGTCCCATTGCGAACGTATTACTCTGATGGTTCGACCGCGGTCGTCGCGCTGGTTTTCGAGAAAATCGCGAAAAACTCCAATCTCGTCGAAATATTTCAAAGTCCCGACGGATTTCAAAGTCCTCCGGCACCGTGGTCCGAGAACACCGAAAAAATCGTCCGATCGACCAAACAACCATTGATCCACGTTTCTCGTCCCATTGCGAACGTATTACTCTGATGGTTCGACCGCGGTCGTCGCGCTGGTTAACGCTATCATTGAAGTGAATTTTAAAAGAATTTAACTGCGCTAGAAGGGGATTAGACCCTACTAGCAGTAGGGATGTTTTAGACGGGTTAAGACTTAGACCATGTGTATCAGTCCACCTTGCTATTAAGTGCAAGTCTGATTCAACTTCAAGTTGAGTTCTCCGGCACCGTCCTCCGGAAGGTCCAAAAAATCGTCCGATCGACCAAACAACCATTGATCCACGTTTCTCGTCCCATTGCGAACGTATTACTCTGATGGTTCGACCGCGGTCGTCGCGCTGGTTTTCGAGAAAATCGCGAAAAACTCCAATCTCGTCGAAATATTTCAAAGTCCTCCGGCACCGTCCTCCGGGATGGTCCAAAAAATCGTCCGATCGACCAGACAACCATTGATCCACGTTTCTCGTCCCATTGCGAACGTATTACTCTGATGGTTCGACCGCGGTCGTCGCGCTGGTTTTCGAGAAAATCGCGAAAAACTCCAATCTCGTCGAAATATTTCAAAGTCCCGACGGATTTCAAAGTCCTCCGGCACCGTGGTCCGAGAACACCGAAAAAATCGTCCGATCGACCAAACAACCATTGATCCACGTTTCTCGTCCCATTGCGAACGTATTACTCTGATGGTTCGACCGCGGTCGTCGCGCTGGTTTTCGAGAAAATCGCGAAAAACTCCAATCTCGTCGAAATATTTCAAAGTCCTCCGGCACCGTCCTCCGGGATGGTCCAAAAAATCGTCCGATCGACCAGACAACCATTGATCCACGTTTCTCGTCCCATTGCGAACGTATTACTCTGATGGTTCGACCTCGGTCGTCGCGCTGGTTTTCGAGAAAATCGCGAAAAACTCCAATCTCGTCGAAATATTTCAAAGTCCCGACGGATTTCAAAGTCCTCCGGCACCGTGGTCCGAGAACACCGAAAAAATCGTCCGATCGACCAAACAACCATTGATCCACGTTTCTCGTCCCATTGCGAACGTATTACTCTGATGGTTCGACCGCGGTCGTCGCGCTGGTTTTCGAGAAAATCGCGAAAAACTCCAATCTCGTCGAAATATTTCAAAGTCCCGACGGATTTCAAAGTCCTCCGGCACCGTGGTCCGAGAACACCGAAAAAATCGTCCGATCGACCAAACAACCATTGATCCACGTTTCTCGTCCCATTGCGAACGTATTACTCTGATGGTTCGACCGCGGTCGTCGCGCTGGTTAACGCTATCATTGAAGTGAATTTTAAAAGAATTTAACTGCGCTAGAAGGGGATTAGACCCTACTAGCAGTAGGGATGTTTTAGACGGGTTAAGACTTAGACCATGTGTATCAGTCCACCTTGCTATTAAGTGCAAGTCTGATTCAACTTCAAGTTGAGTTCTCCGGCACCGTCCTCCGGAAGGTCCAAAAAATCGTCCGATCGACCAAACAACCATTGATCCACGTTTCTCGTCCCATTGCGAACGTATTACTCTGATGGTTCGACCGCGGTCGTCGCGCTGGTTTTCGAGAAAATCGCGAAAAACTCCAATCTCGTCGAAATATTTCAAAGTCCTCCGGCACCGTCCTCCGGGATGGTCCAAAAAATCGTCCGATCGACCAGACAACCATTGATCCACGTTTCTCGTCCCATTGCGAACGTATTACTCTGATGGTTCGACCGCGGTCGTCGCGCTGGTTTTCGAGAAAATCGCGAAAAACTCCAATCTCGTCGAAATATTTCAAAGTCCCGACGGATTTCAAAGTCCTCCGGCACCGTGGTCCGAGAACACCGAAAAAATCGTCCGATCGACCAAACAACCATTGATCCACGTTTCTCGTCCCATTGCGAACGTATTACTCTGATGGTTCGACCGCGGTCGTCGCGCTAGTTTTCGAGAAAATCGCGAAAAACTCCAATCTCGTCGAAATATTTCAAAGTCCTCCGGCACCGTCCTCCGGGATGGTCCAAAAAATCGTCCGATCGACCAGACAACCATTGATCCACGTTTCTCGTCCCATTGCGAACGTATTACTCTGATGGTTCGACCGCGGTCGTCGCGCTGGTTTTCGAGAAAATCGCGAAAAACTCCAATCTCGTCGAAATATTTCAAAGTCCCGACGGATTTCAAAGTCCTCCGGCACCGTGGTCCGAGAACACCGAAAAAATCGTCCGATCGACCAAACAACCATTGATCCACGTTTCTCGTCCCATTGCGAACGTATTACTCTGATGGTTCGACCGCGGTCGTCGCGCTGGTTTTCGAGAAAATCGCGAAAAACTCCAATCTCGTCGAAATATTTCAAAGTCCTCCGGCACCGTCCTCCGGGATGGTCCAAAAAATTGTCCGATCGACCAGACAACCATTGATCCACGTTTCTCGTCCCATTGCGAACGTATTACTCTGATGGTTCGACCTCGGTCGTCGCGCTGGTTTTCGAGAAAATCGCGAAAAACTCCAATCTCGTCGAAATATTTCAAAGTCCCGACGGATTTCAAAGTCCTCCGGCACCGTGGTCCGAGAACACCGAAAAAATCGTCCGATCGACCAAACAACCATTGATCCACGTTTCTCGTCCCATTGCGAACGTATTACTCTGATGGTTCGACCGCGGTCGTCGCGCTGGTTTTCGAGAAAATCGCGAAAAACTCCAATCTCGTCGAAATATTTCAAAGTCCCGACGGATTTCAAAGTCCTCCGGCACCGTGGTCCGAGAACACCGAAAAAATCGTCCGATCGACCAAACAACCATTGATCCACGTTTCTCGTCCCATTGCGAACGTATTACTCTGATGGTTCGACCGCGGTCGTCGCGCTGGTTAACGCTATCATTGAAGTGAATTTTAAAAGAATTTAACTGCGCTAGAAGGGGATTAGACCCTACTAGCAGTAGGGATGTTTTAGACGGGTTAAGACTTAGACCATGTGTATCAGTCCACCTTGCTATTAAGTGCAAGTCTGATTCAACTTCAAGTTGAGTTCTCCGGCACCGTCCTCCGGAAGGTCCAAAAAATCGTCCGATCGACCAAACAACCATTGATCCACGTTTCTCGTCCCATTGCGAACGTATTACTCTGATGGTTCGACCGCGGTCGTCGCGCTGGTTTTCGAGAAAATCGCGAAAAACTCCAATCTCGTCGAAATATTTCAAAGTCCTCCGGCACCGTCCTCCGGGATGGTCCAAAAAATCGTCCGATCGACCAGACAACCATTGATCCACGTTTCTCGTCCCATTGCGAACGTATTACTCTGATGGTTCGACCGCGGTCGTCGCGCTGGTTTTCGAGAAAATCGCGAAAAACTCCAATCTCGTCGAAATATTTCAAAGTCCCGACGGATTTCAAAGTCCTCCGGCACCGTGGTCCGAGAACACCGAAAAAATCGTCCGATCGACCAAACAACCATTGATCCACGTTTCTCGTCCCATTGCGAACGTATTACTCTGATGGTTCGACCGCGGTCGTCGCGCTGGTTAACGCTATCATTGAAGTGAATTTTAAAAGAATTTAACTGCGCTAGAAGGGGATTAGACCCTACTAGCAGTAGGGATGTTTTAGACGGGTTAAGACTTAGACCATGTGTATCAGTCCACCTTGCTATTAAGTGCAAGTCTGATTCAACTTCAAGTTGAGTTCTCCGGCACCGTCCTCCGGAAGGTCCAAAAAATCGTCCGATCGACCAAACAACCATTGATCCACGTTTCTCGTCCCATTGCGAACGTATTACTCTGATGGTTCGACCGCGGTCGTCGCGCTGGTTTTCGAGAAAATCGCGAAAAACTCCAATCTCGTCGAAATATTTCAAAGTCCTCCGGCACCGTCCTCCGGGATGGTCCAAAAAATCGTCCGATCGACCAGACAACCATTGATCCACGTTTCTCGTCCCATTGCGAACGTATTACTCTGATGGTTCGACCGCGGTCGTCGCGCTGGTTTTCGAGAAAATCGCGAAAAACTCCAATCTCGTCGAAATATTTCAAAGTCCCGACGGATTTCAAAGTCCTCCGGCACCGTGGTCCGAGAACACCGAAAAAATCGTCCGATCGACCAAACAACCATTGATCCACGTTTCTCGTCCCATTGCGAACGTATTACTCTGATGGTTCGACCGCGGTCGTCGCGCTGGTTAACGCTATCATTGAAGTGAATTTTAAAAGAATTTAACTGCGCTAGAAGGGGATTAGACCCTACTAGCAGTAGGGATGTTTTAGACGGGTTAAGACTTAGACCATGTGTATCAGTCCACCTTGCTATTAAGTGCAAGTCTGATTCAACTTCAAGTTGAGTTCTCCGGCACCGTCCTCCGGAAGGTCCAAAAAATCGTCCGATCGACCAAACAACCATTGATCCACGTTTCTCGTCCCATTGCGAACGTATTACTCTGATGGTTCGACCGCGGTCGTCGCGCTGGTTTTCGAGAAAATCGCGAAAAACTCCAATCTCGTCGAAATATTTCAAAGTCCTCCGGCACCGTCCTCCGGGATGGTCCAAAAAATCGTCCGATCGACCAGACAACCATTGATCCACGTTTCTCGTCCCATTGCGAACGTATTACTCTGATGGTTCGACCGCGGTCGTCGCGCTGGTTTTCGAGAAAATCGCGAAAAACTCCAATCTCGTCGAAATATTTCAAAGTCCCGACGGATTTCAAAGTCCTCCGGCACCGTGGTCCGAGAACACCGAAAAAATCGTCCGATCGACCAAACAACCATTGATCCACGTTTCTCGTCCCATTGCGAACGTATTACTCTGATGGTTCGACCGCGGTCGTCGCGCTGGTTTTCGAGAAAATCGCGAAAAACTCCAATCTCGTCGAAATATTTCAAAGTCCTCCGGCACCGTCCTCCGGGATGGTCCAAAAAATCGTCCGATCGACCAGACAACCATTGATCCACGTTTCTCGTCCCATTGCGAACGTATTACTCTGATGGTTCGACCGCGGTCGTCGCGCTGGTTTTCGAGAAAATCGCGAAAAACTCCAATCTCGTCGAAATATTTCAAAGTCCCGACGGATTTCAAAGTCCTCCGGCACCGTGGTCCGAGAACACCGAAAAAATCGTCCGATCGACCAAACAACCATTGATCCACGTTTCTCGTCCCATTGCGAACGTATTACTCTGATGGTTCGACCGCGGTCGTCGCGCTGGTTTTCGAGAAAATCGCGAAAAACTCCAATCTCGTCGAAATATTTCAAAGTCCTCCGGCACCGTCCTCCGGGATGGTCCAAAAAATCGTCCGATCGACCAGACAACCATTGATCCACGTTTCTCGTCCCATTGCGAACGTATTACTCTGATGGTTCGACCTCGGTCGTCGCGCTGGTTTTCGAGAAAATCGCGAAAAACTCCAATCTCGTCGAAATATTTCAAAGTCCCGACGGATTTCAAAGTCCTCCGGCACCGTGGTCCGAGAACACCGAAAAAATCGTCCGATCGACCAAACAACCATTGATCCACGTTTCTCGTCCCATTGCGAACGTATTACTCTGATGGTTCGACCGCGGTCGTCGCGCTGGTTTTCGAGAAAATCGCGAAAAACTCCAATCTCGTCGAAATATTTCAAAGTCCCGACGGATTTCAAAGTCCTCCGGCACCGTGGTCCGAGAACACCGAAAAAATCGTCCGATCGACCAAACAACCATTGATCCACGTTTCTCGTCCCATTGCGAACGTATTACTCTGATGGTTCGACCGCGGTCGTCGCGCTGGTTAACGCTATCATTGAAGTGAATTTTAAAAGAATTTAACTGCGCTAGAAGGGGATTAGACCCTACTAGCAGTAGGGATGTTTTAGACGGGTTAAGACTTAGACCATGTGTATCAGTCCACCTTGCTATTAAGTGCAAGTCTGATTCAACTTCAAGTTGAGTTCTCCGGCACCGTCCTCCGGAAGGTCCAAAAAATCGTCCGATCGACCAAACAACCATTGATCCACGTTTCTCGTCCCATTGCGAACGTATTACTCTGATGGTTCGACCGCGGTCGTCGCGCTGGTTTTCGAGAAAATCGCGAAAAACTCCAATCTCGTCGAAATATTTCAAAGTCCTCCGGCACCGTCCTCCGGGATGGTCCAAAAAATCGTCCGATCGACCAGACAACCATTGATCCACGTTTCTCGTCCCATTGCGAACGTATTACTCTGATGGTTCGACCGCGGTCGTCGCGCTGGTTTTCGAGAAAATCGCGAAAAACTCCAATCTCGTCGAAATATTTCAAAGTCCCGACGGATTTCAAAGTCCTCCGGCACCGTGGTCCGAGAACACCGAAAAAATCGTCCGATCGACCAAACAACCATTGATCCACGTTTCTCGTCCCATTGCGAACGTATTACTCTGATGGTTCGACCGCGGTCGTCGCGCTGGTTAACGCTATCATTGAAGTGAATTTTAAAAGAATTTAACTGCGCTAGAAGGGGATTAGACCCTACTAGCAGTAGGGATGTTTTAGACGGGTTAAGACTTAGACCATGTGTATCAGTCCACCTTGCTATTAAGTGCAAGTCTGATTCAACTTCAAGTTGAGTTCTCCGGCACCGTCCTCCGGAAGGTCCAAAAAATCGTCCGATCGACCAAACAACCATTGATCCACGTTTCTCGTCCCATTGCGAACGTATTACTCTGATGGTTCGACCGCGGTCGTCGCGCTGGTTTTCGAGAAAATCGCGAAAAACTCCAATCTCGTCGAAATATTTCAAAGTCCTCCGGCACCGTCCTCCGGGATGGTCCAAAAAATCGTCCGATCGACCAGACAACCATTGATCCACGTTTCTCGTCCCATTGCGAACGTATTACTCTGATGGTTCGACCGCGGTCGTCGCGCTGGTTTTCGAGAAAATCGCGAAAAACTCCAATCTCGTCGAAATATTTCAAAGTCCCGACGGATTTCAAAGTCCTCCGGCACCGTGGTCCGAGAACACCGAAAAAATCGTCCGATCGACCAAACAACCATTGATCCACGTTTCTCGTCCCATTGCGAACGTATTACTCTGATGGTTCGACCGCGGTCGTCGCGCTGGTTTTCGAGAAAATCGCGAAAAACTCCAATCTCGTCGAAATATTTCAAAGTCCTCCGGCACCGTCCTCCGGGATGGTCCAAAAAATCGTCCGATCGACCAGACAACCATTGATCCACGTTTCTCGTCCCATTGCGAACGTATTACTCTGATGGTTCGACCGCGGTCGTCGCGCTGGTTTTCGAGAAAATCGCGAAAAACTCCAATCTCGTCGAAATATTTCAAAGTCCCGACGGATTTCAAAGTCCTCCGGCACCGTGGTCCGAGAACACCGAAAAAATCGTCCGATCGACCAAACAACCATTGATCCACGTTTCTCGTCCCATTGCGAACGTATTACTCTGATGGTTCGACCGCGGTCGTCGCGCTGGTTTTCGAGAAAATCGCGAAAAACTCCAATCTCGTCGAAATATTTCAAAGTCCTCCGGCACCGTCCTCCGGGATGGTCCAAAAAATCGTCCGATCGACCAGACAACCATTGATCCACGTTTCTCGTCCCATTGCGAACGTATTACTCTGATGGTTCGACCTCGGTCGTCGCGCTGGTTTTCGAGAAAATCGCGAAAAACTCCAATCTCGTCGAAATATTTCAAAGTCCCGACGGATTTCAAAGTCCTCCGGCACCGTGGTCCGAGAACACCGAAAAAATCGTCCGATCGACCAAACAACCATTGATCCACGTTTCTCGTCCCATTGCGAACGTATTACTCTGATGGTTCGACCGCGGTCGTCGCGCTGGTTTTCGAGAAAATCGCGAAAAACTCCAATCTCGTCGAAATATTTCAAAGTCCCGACGGATTTCAAAGTCCTCCGGCACCGTGGTCCGAGAACACCGAAAAAATCGTCCGATCGACCAAACAACCATTGATCCACGTTTCTCGTCCCATTGCGAACGTATTACTCTGATGGTTCGACCGCGGTCGTCGCGCTGGTTAACGCTATCATTGAAGTGAATTTTAAAAGAATTTAACTGCGCTAGAAGGGGATTAGACCCTACTAGCAGTAGGGATGTTTTAGACGGGTTAAGACTTAGACCATGTGTATCAGTCCACCTTGCTATTAAGTGCAAGTCTGATTCAACTTCAAGTTGAGTTCTCCGGCACCGTCCTCCGGAAGGTCCAAAAAATCGTCCGATCGACCAAACAACCATTGATCCACGTTTCTCGTCCCATTGCGAACGTATTACTCTGATGGTTCGACCGCGGTCGTCGCGCTGGTTTTCGAGAAAATCGCGAAAAACTCCAATCTCGTCGAAATATTTCAAAGTCCTCCGGCACCGTCCTCCGGGATGGTCCAAAAAATCGTCCGATCGACCAGACAACCATTGATCCACGTTTCTCGTCCCATTGCGAACGTATTACTCTGATGGTTCGACCGCGGTCGTCGCGCTGGTTTTCGAGAAAATCGCGAAAAACTCCAATCTCGTCGAAATATTTCAAAGTCCCGACGGATTTCAAAGTCCTCCGGCACCGTGGTCCGAGAACACCGAAAAAATCGTCCGATCGACCAAACAACCATTGATCCACGTTTCTCGTCCCATTGCGAACGTATTACTCTGATGGTTCGACCGCGGTCGTCGCGCTGGTTAACGCTATCATTGAAGTGAATTTTAAAAGAATTTAACTGCGCTAGAAGGGGATTAGACCCTACTAGCAGTAGGGATGTTTTAGACGGGTTAAGACTTAGACCATGTGTATCAGTCCACCTTGCTATTAAGTGCAAGTCTGATTCAACTTCAAGTTGAGTTCTCCGGCACCGTCCTCCGGAAGGTCCAAAAAATCGTCCGATCGACCAAACAACCATTGATCCACGTTTCTCGTCCCATTGCGAACGTATTACTCTGATGGTTCGACCGCGGTCGTCGCGCTGGTTTTCGAGAAAATCGCGAAAAACTCCAATCTCGTCGAAATATTTCAAAGTCCTCCGGCACCGTCCTCCGGGATGGTCCAAAAAATCGTCCGATCGACCAGACAACCATTGATCCACGTTTCTCGTCCCATTGCGAACGTATTACTCTGATGGTTCGACCGCGGTCGTCGCGCTGGTTTTCGAGAAAATCGCGAAAAACTCCAATCTCGTCGAAATATTTCAAAGTCCCGACGGATTTCAAAGTCCTCCGGCACCGTGGTCCGAGAACACCGAAAAAATCGTCCGATCGACCAAACAACCATTGATCCACGTTTCTCGTCCCATTGCGAACGTATTACTCTGATGGTTCGACCGCGGTCGTCGCGCTGGTTTTCGAGAAAATCGCGAAAAACTCCAATCTCGTCGAAATATTTCAAAGTCCTCCGGCACCGTCCTCCGGGATGGTCCAAAAAATCGTCCGATCGACCAGACAACCATTGATCCACGTTTCTCGTCCCATTGCGAACGTATTACTCTGATGGTTCGACCTCGGTCGTCGCGCTGGTTTTCGAGAAAATCGCGAAAAACTCCAATCTCGTCGAAATATTTCAAAGTCCCGACGGATTTCAAAGTCCTCCGGCACCGTGGTCCGAGAACACCGAAAAAATCGTCCGATCGACCAAACAACCATTGATCCACGTTTCTCGTCCCATTGCGAACGTATTACTCTGATGGTTCGACCGCGGTCGTCGCGCTGGTTTTCGAGAAAATCGCGAAAAACTCCAATCTCGTCGAAATATTTCAAAGTCCCGACGGATTTCAAAGTCCTCCGGCACCGTGGTCCGAGAACACCGAAAAAATCGTCCGATCGACCAAACAACCATTGATCCACGTTTCTCGTCCCATTGCGAACGTATTACTCTGATGGTTCGACCGCGGTCGTCGCGCTGGTTAACGCTATCATTGAAGTGAATTTTAAAAGAATTTAACTGCGCTAGAAGGGGATTAGACCCTACTAGCAGTAGGGATGTTTTAGACGGGTTAAGACTTAGACCATGTGTATCAGTCCACCTTGCTATTAAGTGCAAGTCTGATTCAACTTCAAGTTGAGTTCTCCGGCACCGTCCTCCGGAAGGTCCAAAAAATCGTCCGATCGACCAAACAACCATTGATCCACGTTTCTCGTCCCATTGCGAACGTATTACTCTGATGGTTCGACCGCGGTCGTCGCGCTGGTTTTCGAGAAAATCGCGAAAAACTCCAATCTCGTCGAAATATTTCAAAGTCCTCCGGCACCGTCCTCCGGGATGGTCCAAAAAATCGTCCGATCGACCAGACAACCATTGATCCACGTTTCTCGTCCCATTGCGAACGTATTACTCTGATGGTTCGACCGCGGTCGTCGCGCTGGTTTTCGAGAAAATCGCGAAAAACTCCAATCTCGTCGAAATATTTCAAAGTCCCGACGGATTTCAAAGTCCTCCGGCACCGTGGTCCGAGAACACCGAAAAAATCGTCCGATCGACCAAACAACCATTGATCCACGTTTCTCGTCCCATTGCGAACGTATTACTCTGATGGTTCGACCGCGGTCGTCGCGCTGGTTAACGCTATCATTGAAGTGAATTTTAAAAGAATTTAACTGCGCTAGAAGGGGATTAGACCCTACTAGCAGTAGGGATGTTTTAGACGGGTTAAGACTTAGACCATGTGTATCAGTCCACCTTGCTATTAAGTGCAAGTCTGATTCAACTTCAAGTTGAGTTCTCCGGCACCGTCCTCCGGAAGGTCCAAAAAATCGTCCGATCGACCAAACAACCATTGATCCACGTTTCTCGTCCCATTGCGAACGTATTACTCTGATGGTTCGACCGCGGTCGTCGCGCTGGTTTTCGAGAAAATCGCGAAAAACTCCAATCTCGTCGAAATATTTCAAAGTCCTCCGGCACCGTCCTCCGGGATGGTCCAAAAAATCGTCCGATCGACCAGACAACCATTGATCCACGTTTCTCGTCCCATTGCGAACGTATTACTCTGATGGTTCGACCGCGGTCGTCGCGCTGGTTTTCGAGAAAATCGCGAAAAACTCCAATCTCGTCGAAATATTTCAAAGTCCCGACGGATTTCAAAGTCCTCCGGCACCGTGGTCCGAGAACACCGAAAAAATCGTCCGATCGACCAAACAACCATTGATCCACGTTTCTCGTCCCATTGCGAACGTATTACTCTGATGGTTCGACCGCGGTCGTCGCGCTGGTTTTCGAGAAAATCGCGAAAAACTCCAATCTCGTCGAAATATTTCAAAGTCCTCCGGCACCGTCCTCCGGGATGGTCCAAAAAATCGTCCGATCGACCAGACAACCATTGATCCACGTTTCTCGTCCCATTGCGAACGTATTACTCTGATGGTTCGACCGCGGTCGTCGCGCTGGTTTTCGAGAAAATCGCGAAAAACTCCAATCTCGTCGAAATATTTCAAAGTCCCGACGGATTTCAAAGTCCTCCGGCACCGTGGTCCGAGAACACCGAAAAAATCGTCCGATCGACCAAACAACCATTGATCCACGTTTCTCGTCCCATTGCGAACGTATTACTCTGATGGTTCGACCGCGGTCGTCGCGCTGGTTTTCGAGAAAATCGCGAAAAACTCCAATCTCGTCGAAATATTTCAAAGTCCTCCGGCACCGTCCTCCGGGATGGTCCAAAAAATCGTCCGATCGACCAGACAACCATTGATCCACGTTTCTCGTCCCATTGCGAACGTATTACTCTGATGGTTCGACCTCGGTCGTCGCGCTGGTTTTCGAGAAAATCGCGAAAAACTCCAATCTCGTCGAAATATTTCAAAGTCCCGACGGATTTCAAAGTCCTCCGGCACCGTGGTCCGAGAACACCGAAAAAATCGTCCGATCGACCAAACAACCATTGATCCACGTTTCTCGTCCCATTGCGAACGTATTACTCTGATGGTTCGACCGCGGTCGTCGCGCTGGTTTTCGAGAAAATCGCGAAAAACTCCAATCTCGTCGAAATATTTCAAAGTCCCGACGGATTTCAAAGTCCTCCGGCACCGTGGTCCGAGAACACCGAAAAAATCGTCCGATCGACCAAACAACCATTGATCCACGTTTCTCGTCCCATTGCGAACGTATTACTCTGATGGTTCGACCGCGGTCGTCGCGCTGGTTAACGCTATCATTGAAGTGAATTTTAAAAGAATTTAACTGCGCTAGAAGGGGATTAGACCCTACTAGCAGTAGGGATGTTTTAGACGGGTTAAGACTTAGACCATGTGTATCAGTCCACCTTGCTATTAAGTGCAAGTCTGATTCAACTTCAAGTTGAGTTCTCCGGCACCGTCCTCCGGAAGGTCCAAAAAATCGTCCGATCGACCAAACAACCATTGATCCACGTTTCTCGTCCCATTGCGAACGTATTACTCTGATGGTTCGACCGCGGTCGTCGCGCTGGTTTTCGAGAAAATCGCGAAAAACTCCAATCTCGTCGAAATATTTCAAAGTCCTCCGGCACCGTCCTCCGGGATGGTCCAAAAAATCGTCCGATCGACCAGACAACCATTGATCCACGTTTCTCGTCCCATTGCGAACGTATTACTCTGATGGTTCGACCGCGGTCGTCGCGCTGGTTTTCGAGAAAATCGCGAAAAACTCCAATCTCGTCGAAATATTTCAAAGTCCCGACGGATTTCAAAGTCCTCCGGCACCGTGGTCCGAGAACACCGAAAAAATCGTCCGATCGACCAAACAACCATTGATCCACGTTTCTCGTCCCATTGCGAACGTATTACTCTGATGGTTCGACCGCGGTCGTCGCGCTGGTTAACGCTATCATTGAAGTGAATTTTAAAAGAATTTAACTGCGCTAGAAGGGGATTAGACCCTACTAGCAGTAGGGATGTTTTAGACGGGTTAAGACTTAGACCATGTGTATCAGTCCACCTTGCTATTAAGTGCAAGTCTGATTCAACTTCAAGTTGAGTTCTCCGGCACCGTCCTCCGGAAGGTCCAAAAAATCGTCCGATCGACCAAACAACCATTGATCCACGTTTCTCGTCCCATTGCGAACGTATTACTCTGATGGTTCGACCGCGGTCGTCGCGCTGGTTTTCGAGAAAATCGCGAAAAACTCCAATCTCGTCGAAATATTTCAAAGTCCTCCGGCACCGTCCTCCGGGATGGTCCAAAAAATCGTCCGATCGACCAGACAACCATTGATCCACGTTTCTCGTCCCATTGCGAACGTATTACTCTGATGGTTCGACCGCGGTCGTCGCGCTGGTTTTCGAGAAAATCGCGAAAAACTCCAATCTCGTCGAAATATTTCAAAGTCCCGACGGATTTCAAAGTCCTCCGGCACCGTGGTCCGAGAACACCGAAAAAATCGTCCGATCGACCAAACAACCATTGATCCACGTTTCTCGTCCCATTGCGAACGTATTACTCTGATGGTTCGACCGCGGTCGTCGCGCTGGTTTTCGAGAAAATCGCGAAAAACTCCAATCTCGTCGAAATATTTCAAAGTCCTCCGGCACCGTCCTCCGGGATGGTCCAAAAAATCGTCCGATCGACCAGACAACCATTGATCCACGTTTCTCGTCCCATTGCGAACGTATTACTCTGATGGTTCGACCGCGGTCGTCGCGCTGGTTTTCGAGAAAATCGCGAAAAACTCCAATCTCGTCGAAATATTTCAAAGTCCCGACGGATTTCAAAGTCCTCCGGCACCGTGGTCCGAGAACACCGAAAAAATCGTCCGATCGACCAAACAACCATTGATCCACGTTTCTCGTCCCATTGCGAACGTATTACTCTAATGGTTCGACCGCGGTCGTCGCGCTGGTTTTCGAGAAAATCGCGAAAAACTCCAATCTCGTCGAAATATTTCAAAGTCCTCCGGCACCGTCCTCCGGGATGGTCCAAAAAATCGTCCGATCGACCAGACAACCATTGATCCACGTTTCTCGTCCCATTGCGAACGTATTACTCTGATGGTTCGACCTCGGTCGTCGCGCTGGTTTTCGAGAAAATCGCGAAAAACTCCAATCTCGTCGAAATATTTCAAAGTCCCGACGGATTTCAAAGTCCTCCGGCACCGTGGTCCGAGAACACCGAAAAAATCGTCCGATCGACCAAACAACCATTGATCCACGTTTCTCGTCCCATTGCGAACGTATTACTCTGATGGTTCGACCGCGGTCGTCGCGCTGGTTTTCGAGAAAATCGCGAAAAACTCCAATCTCGTCGAAATATTTCAAAGTCCCGACGGATTTCAAAGTCCTCCGGCACCGTGGTCCGAGAACACCGAAAAAATCGTCCGATCGACCAAACAACCATTGATCCACGTTTCTCGTCCCATTGCGAACGTATTACTCTGATGGTTCGACCGCGGTCGTCGCGCTGGTTAACGCTATCATTGAAGTGAATTTTAAAAGAATTTAACTGCGCTAGAAGGGGATTAGACCCTACTAGCAGTAGGGATGTTTTAGACGGGTTAAGACTTAGACCATGTGTATCAGTCCACCTTGCTATTAAGTGCAAGTCTGATTCAACTTCAAGTTGAGTTCTCCGGCACCGTCCTCCGGAAGGTCCAAAAAATCGTCCGATCGACCAAACAACCATTGATCCACGTTTCTCGTCCCATTGCGAACGTATTACTCTGATGGTTCGACCGCGGTCGTCGCGCTGGTTTTCGAGAAAATCGCGAAAAACTCCAATCTCGTCGAAATATTTCAAAGTCCTCCGGCACCGTCCTCCGGGATGGTCCAAAAAATCGTCCGATCGACCAGACAACCATTGATCCACGTTTCTCGTCCCATTGCGAACGTATTACTCTGATGGTTCGACCGCGGTCGTCGCGCTGGTTTTCGAGAAAATCGCGAAAAACTCCAATCTCGTCGAAATATTTCAAAGTCCCGACGGATTTCAAAGTCCTCCGGCACCGTGGTCCGAGAACACCGAAAAAATCGTCCGATCGACCAAACAACCATTGATCCACGTTTCTCGTCCCATTGCGAACGTATTACTCTGATGGTTCGACCGCGGTCGTCGCGCTGGTTTTCGAGAAAATCGCGAAAAACTCCAATCTCGTCGAAATATTTCAAAGTCCTCCGGCACCGTCCTCCGGGATGGTCCAAAAAATCGTCCGATCGACCAGACAACCATTGATCCACGTTTCTCGTCCCATTGCGAACGTATTACTCTGATGGTTCGACCTCGGTCGTCGCGCTGGTTTTCGAGAAAATCGCGAAAAACTCCAATCTCGTCGAAATATTTCAAAGTCCCGACGGATTTCAAAGTCCTCCGGCACCGTGGTCCGAGAACACCGAAAAAATCGTCCGATCGACCAAACAACCATTGATCCACGTTTCTCGTCCCATTGCGAACGTATTACTCTGATGGTTCGACCGCGGTCGTCGCGCTGGTTTTCGAGAAAATCGCGAAAAACTCCAATCTCGTCGAAATATTTCAAAGTCCCGACGGATTTCAAAGTCCTCCGGCACCGTGGTCCGAGAACACCGAAAAAATCGTCCGATCGACCAAACAACCATTGATCCACGTTTCTCGTCCCATTGCGAACGTATTACTCTGATGGTTCGACCGCGGTCGTCGCGCTGGTTAACGCTATCATTGAAGTGAATTTTAAAAGAATTTAACTGCGCTAGAAGGGGATTAGACCCTACTAGCAGTAGGGATGTTTTAGACGGGTTAAGACTTAGACCATGTGTATCAGTCCACCTTGCTATTAAGTGCAAGTCTGATTCAACTTCAAGTTGAGTTCTCCGGCACCGTCCTCCGGAAGGTCCAAAAAATCGTCCGATCGACCAAACAACCATTGATCCACGTTTCTCGTCCCATTGCGAACGTATTACTCTGATGGTTCGACCGCGGTCGTCGCGCTGGTTTTCGAGAAAATCGCGAAAAACTCCAATCTCGTCGAAATATTTCAAAGTCCTCCGGCACCGTCCTCCGGGATGGTCCAAAAAATCGTCCGATCGACCAGACAACCATTGATCCACGTTTCTCGTCCCATTGCGAACGTATTACTCTGATGGTTCGACCGCGGTCGTCGCGCTGGTTTTCGAGAAAATCGCGAAAAACTCCAATCTCGTCGAAATATTTCAAAGTCCCGACGGATTTCAAAGTCCTCCGGCACCGTGGTCCGAGAACACCGAAAAAATCGTCCGATCGACCAAACAACCATTGATCCACGTTTCTCGTCCCATTGCGAACGTATTACTCTGATGGTTCGACCGCGGTCGTCGCGCTGGTTAACGCTATCATTGAAGTGAATTTTAAAAGAATTTAACTGCGCTAGAAGGGGATTAGACCCTACTAGCAGTAGGGATGTTTTAGACGGGTTAAGACTTAGACCATGTGTATCAGTCCACCTTGCTATTAAGTGCAAGTCTGATTCAACTTCAAGTTGAGTTCTCCGGCACCGTCCTCCGGAAGGTCCAAAAAATCGTCCGATCGACCAAACAACCATTGATCCACGTTTCTCGTCCCATTGCGAACGTATTACTCTGATGGTTCGACCGCGGTCGTCGCGCTGGTTTTCGAGAAAATCGCGAAAAACTCCAATCTCGTCGAAATATTTCAAAGTCCTCCGGCACCGTCCTCCGGGATGGTCCAAAAAATCGTCCGATCGACCAGACAACCATTGATCCACGTTTCTCGTCCCATTGCGAACGTATTACTCTGATGGTTCGACCGCGGTCGTCGCGCTGGTTTTCGAGAAAATCGCGAAAAACTCCAATCTCGTCGAAATATTTCAAAGTCCCGACGGATTTCAAAGTCCTCCGGCACCGTGGTCCGAGAACACCGAAAAAATCGTCCGATCGACCAAACAACCATTGATCCACGTTTCTCGTCCCATTGCGAACGTATTACTCTGATGGTTCGACCGCGGTCGTCGCGCTAGTTTTCGAGAAAATCGCGAAAAACTCCAATCTCGTCGAAATATTTCAAAGTCCTCCGGCACCGTCCTCCGGGATGGTCCAAAAAATCGTCCGATCGACCAGACAACCATTGATCCACGTTTCTCGTCCCATTGCGAACGTATTACTCTGATGGTTCGACCGCGGTCGTCGCGCTGGTTTTCGAGAAAATCGCGAAAAACTCCAATCTCGTCGAAATATTTCAAAGTCCCGACGGATTTCAAAGTCCTCCGGCACCGTGGTCCGAGAACACCGAAAAAATCGTCCGATCGACCAAACAACCATTGATCCACGTTTCTCGTCCCATTGCGAACGTATTACTCTGATGGTTCGACCGCGGTCGTCGCGCTGGTTTTCGAGAAAATCGCGAAAAACTCCAATCTCGTCGAAATATTTCAAAGTCCTCCGGCACCGTCCTCCGGGATGGTCCAAAAAATTGTCCGATCGACCAGACAACCATTGATCCACGTTTCTCGTCCCATTGCGAACGTATTACTCTGATGGTTCGACCTCGGTCGTCGCGCTGGTTTTCGAGAAAATCGCGAAAAACTCCAATCTCGTCGAAATATTTCAAAGTCCCGACGGATTTCAAAGTCCTCCGGCACCGTGGTCCGAGAACACCGAAAAAATCGTCCGATCGACCAAACAACCATTGATCCACGTTTCTCGTCCCATTGCGAACGTATTACTCTGATGGTTCGACCGCGGTCGTCGCGCTGGTTTTCGAGAAAATCGCGAAAAACTCCAATCTCGTCGAAATATTTCAAAGTCCCGACGGATTTCAAAGTCCTCCGGCACCGTGGTCCGAGAACACCGAAAAAATCGTCCGATCGACCAAACAACCATTGATCCACGTTTCTCGTCCCATTGCGAACGTATTACTCTGATGGTTCGACCGCGGTCGTCGCGCTGGTTAACGCTATCATTGAAGTGAATTTTAAAAGAATTTAACTGCGCTAGAAGGGGATTAGACCCTACTAGCAGTAGGGATGTTTTAGACGGGTTAAGACTTAGACCATGTGTATCAGTCCACCTTGCTATTAAGTGCAAGTCTGATTCAACTTCAAGTTGAGTTCTCCGGCACCGTCCTCCGGAAGGTCCAAAAAATCGTCCGATCGACCAAACAACCATTGATCCACGTTTCTCGTCCCATTGCGAACGTATTACTCTGATGGTTCGACCGCGGTCGTCGCGCTGGTTTTCGAGAAAATCGCGAAAAACTCCAATCTCGTCGAAATATTTCAAAGTCCTCCGGCACCGTCCTCCGGGATGGTCCAAAAAATCGTCCGATCGACCAGACAACCATTGATCCACGTTTCTCGTCCCATTGCGAACGTATTACTCTGATGGTTCGACCGCGGTCGTCGCGCTGGTTTTCGAGAAAATCGCGAAAAACTCCAATCTCGTCGAAATATTTCAAAGTCCCGACGGATTTCAAAGTCCTCCGGCACCGTGGTCCGAGAACACCGAAAAAATCGTCCGATCGACCAAACAACCATTGATCCACGTTTCTCGTCCCATTGCGAACGTATTACTCTGATGGTTCGACCGCGGTCGTCGCGCTGGTTAACGCTATCATTGAAGTGAATTTTAAAAGAATTTAACTGCGCTAGAAGGGGATTAGACCCTACTAGCAGTAGGGATGTTTTAGACGGGTTAAGACTTAGACCATGTGTATCAGTCCACCTTGCTATTAAGTGCAAGTCTGATTCAACTTCAAGTTGAGTTCTCCGGCACCGTCCTCCGGAAGGTCCAAAAAATCGTCCGATCGACCAAACAACCATTGATCCACGTTTCTCGTCCCATTGCGAACGTATTACTCTGATGGTTCGACCGCGGTCGTCGCGCTGGTTTTCGAGAAAATCGCGAAAAACTCCAATCTCGTCGAAATATTTCAAAGTCCTCCGGCACCGTCCTCCGGGATGGTCCAAAAAATCGTCCGATCGACCAGACAACCATTGATCCACGTTTCTCGTCCCATTGCGAACGTATTACTCTGATGGTTCGACCGCGGTCGTCGCGCTGGTTTTCGAGAAAATCGCGAAAAACTCCAATCTCGTCGAAATATTTCAAAGTCCCGACGGATTTCAAAGTCCTCCGGCACCGTGGTCCGAGAACACCGAAAAAATCGTCCGATCGACCAAACAACCATTGATCCACGTTTCTCGTCCCATTGCGAACGTATTACTCTGATGGTTCGACCGCGGTCGTCGCGCTGGTTAACGCTATCATTGAAGTGAATTTTAAAAGAATTTAACTGCGCTAGAAGGGGATTAGACCCTACTAGCAGTAGGGATGTTTTAGACGGGTTAAGACTTAGACCATGTGTATCAGTCCACCTTGCTATTAAGTGCAAGTCTGATTCAACTTCAAGTTGAGTTCTCCGGCACCGTCCTCCGGAAGGTCCAAAAAATCGTCCGATCGACCAAACAACCATTGATCCACGTTTCTCGTCCCATTGCGAACGTATTACTCTGATGGTTCGACCGCGGTCGTCGCGCTGGTTTTCGAGAAAATCGCGAAAAACTCCAATCTCGTCGAAATATTTCAAAGTCCTCCGGCACCGTCCTCCGGGATGGTCCAAAAAATCGTCCGATCGACCAGACAACCATTGATCCACGTTTCTCGTCCCATTGCGAACGTATTACTCTGATGGTTCGACCGCGGTCGTCGCGCTGGTTTTCGAGAAAATCGCGAAAAACTCCAATCTCGTCGAAATATTTCAAAGTCCCGACGGATTTCAAAGTCCTCCGGCACCGTGGTCCGAGAACACCGAAAAAATCGTCCGATCGACCAAACAACCATTGATCCACGTTTCTCGTCCCATTGCGAACGTATTACTCTGATGGTTCGACCGCGGTCGTCGCGCTGGTTTTCGAGAAAATCGCGAAAAACTCCAATCTCGTCGAAATATTTCAAAGTCCTCCGGCACCGTCCTCCGGGATGGTCCAAAAAATCGTCCGATCGACCAGACAACCATTGATCCACGTTTCTCGTCCCATTGCGAACGTATTACTCTGATGGTTCGACCGCGGTCGTCGCGCTGGTTTTCGAGAAAATCGCGAAAAACTCCAATCTCGTCGAAATATTTCAAAGTCCCGACGGATTTCAAAGTCCTCCGGCACCGTGGTCCGAGAACACCGAAAAAATCGTCCGATCGACCAAACAACCATTGATCCACGTTTCTCGTCCCATTGCGAACGTATTACTCTGATGGTTCGACCGCGGTCGTCGCGCTGGTTTTCGAGAAAATCGCGAAAAACTCCAATCTCGTCGAAATATTTCAAAGTCCTCCGGCACCGTCCTCCGGGATGGTCCAAAAAATCGTCCGATCGACCAGACAACCATTGATCCACGTTTCTCGTCCCATTGCGAACGTATTACTCTGATGGTTCGACCTCGGTCGTCGCGCTGGTTTTCGAGAAAATCGCGAAAAACTCCAATCTCGTCGAAATATTTCAAAGTCCCGACGGATTTCAAAGTCCTCCGGCACCGTGGTCCGAGAACACCGAAAAAATCGTCCGATCGACCAAACAACCATTGATCCACGTTTCTCGTCCCATTGCGAACGTATTACTCTGATGGTTCGACCGCGGTCGTCGCGCTGGTTTTCGAGAAAATCGCGAAAAACTCCAATCTCGTCGAAATATTTCAAAGTCCCGACGGATTTCAAAGTCCTCCGGCACCGTGGTCCGAGAACACCGAAAAAATCGTCCGATCGACCAAACAACCATTGATCCACGTTTCTCGTCCCATTGCGAACGTATTACTCTGATGGTTCGACCGCGGTCGTCGCGCTGGTTAACGCTATCATTGAAGTGAATTTTAAAAGAATTTAACTGCGCTAGAAGGGGATTAGACCCTACTAGCAGTAGGGATGTTTTAGACGGGTTAAGACTTAGACCATGTGTATCAGTCCACCTTGCTATTAAGTGCAAGTCTGATTCAACTTCAAGTTGAGTTCTCCGGCACCGTCCTCCGGAAGGTCCAAAAAATCGTCCGATCGACCAAACAACCATTGATCCACGTTTCTCGTCCCATTGCGAACGTATTACTCTGATGGTTCGACCGCGGTCGTCGCGCTGGTTTTCGAGAAAATCGCGAAAAACTCCAATCTCGTCGAAATATTTCAAAGTCCTCCGGCACCGTCCTCCGGGATGGTCCAAAAAATCGTCCGATCGACCAGACAACCATTGATCCACGTTTCTCGTCCCATTGCGAACGTATTACTCTGATGGTTCGACCGCGGTCGTCGCGCTGGTTTTCGAGAAAATCGCGAAAAACTCCAATCTCGTCGAAATATTTCAAAGTCCCGACGGATTTCAAAGTCCTCCGGCACCGTGGTCCGAGAACACCGAAAAAATCGTCCGATCGACCAAACAACCATTGATCCACGTTTCTCGTCCCATTGCGAACGTATTACTCTGATGGTTCGACCGCGGTCGTCGCGCTGGTTAACGCTATCATTGAAGTGAATTTTAAAAGAATTTAACTGCGCTAGAAGGGGATTAGACCCTACTAGCAGTAGGGATGTTTTAGACGGGTTAAGACTTAGACCATGTGTATCAGTCCACCTTGCTATTAAGTGCAAGTCTGATTCAACTTCAAGTTGAGTTCTCCGGCACCGTCCTCCGGAAGGTCCAAAAAATCGTCCGATCGACCAAACAACCATTGATCCACGTTTCTCGTCCCATTGCGAACGTATTACTCTGATGGTTCGACCGCGGTCGTCGCGCTGGTTTTCGAGAAAATCGCGAAAAACTCCAATCTCGTCGAAATATTTCAAAGTCCTCCGGCACCGTCCTCCGGGATGGTCCAAAAAATCGTCCGATCGACCAGACAACCATTGATCCACGTTTCTCGTCCCATTGCGAACGTATTACTCTGATGGTTCGACCGCGGTCGTCGCGCTGGTTTTCGAGAAAATCGCGAAAAACTCCAATCTCGTCGAAATATTTCAAAGTCCCGACGGATTTCAAAGTCCTCCGGCACCGTGGTCCGAGAACACCGAAAAAATCGTCCGATCGACCAAACAACCATTGATCCACGTTTCTCGTCCCATTGCGAACGTATTACTCTGATGGTTCGACCGCGGTCGTCGCGCTGGTTTTCGAGAAAATCGCGAAAAACTCCAATCTCGTCGAAATATTTCAAAGTCCTCCGGCACCGTCCTCCGGGATGGTCCAAAAAATCGTCCGATCGACCAGACAACCATTGATCCACGTTTCTCGTCCCATTGCGAACGTATTACTCTGATGGTTCGACCGCGGTCGTCGCGCTGGTTTTCGAGAAAATCGCGAAAAACTCCAATCTCGTCGAAATATTTCAAAGTCCCGACGGATTTCAAAGTCCTCCGGCACCGTGGTCCGAGAACACCGAAAAAATCGTCCGATCGACCAAACAACCATTGATCCACGTTTCTCGTCCCATTGCGAACGTATTACTCTGATGGTTCGACCGCGGTCGTCGCGCTGGTTTTCGAGAAAATCGCGAAAAACTCCAATCTCGTCGAAATATTTCAAAGTCCTCCGGCACCGTCCTCCGGGATGGTCCAAAAAATCGTCCGATCGACCAGACAACCATTGATCCACGTTTCTCGTCCCATTGCGAACGTATTACTCTGATGGTTCGACCTCGGTCGTCGCGCTGGTTTTCGAGAAAATCGCGAAAAACTCCAATCTCGTCGAAATATTTCAAAGTCCCGACGGATTTCAAAGTCCTCCGGCACCGTGGTCCGAGAACACCGAAAAAATCGTCCGATCGACCAAACAACCATTGATCCACGTTTCTCGTCCCATTGCGAACGTATTACTCTGATGGTTCGACCGCGGTCGTCGCGCTGGTTTTCGAGAAAATCGCGAAAAACTCCAATCTCGTCGAAATATTTCAAAGTCCCGACGGATTTCAAAGTCCTCCGGCACCGTGGTCCGAGAACACCGAAAAAATCGTCCGATCGACCAAACAACCATTGATCCACGTTTCTCGTCCCATTGCGAACGTATTACTCTGATGGTTCGACCGCGGTCGTCGCGCTGGTTAACGCTATCATTGAAGTGAATTTTAAAAGAATTTAACTGCGCTAGAAGGGGATTAGACCCTACTAGCAGTAGGGATGTTTTAGACGGGTTAAGACTTAGACCATGTGTATCAGTCCACCTTGCTATTAAGTGCAAGTCTGATTCAACTTCAAGTTGAGTTCTCCGGCACCGTCCTCCGGAAGGTCCAAAAAATCGTCCGATCGACCAAACAACCATTGATCCACGTTTCTCGTCCCATTGCGAACGTATTACTCTGATGGTTCGACCGCGGTCGTCGCGCTGGTTTTCGAGAAAATCGCGAAAAACTCCAATCTCGTCGAAATATTTCAAAGTCCTCCGGCACCGTCCTCCGGGATGGTCCAAAAAATCGTCCGATCGACCAGACAACCATTGATCCACGTTTCTCGTCCCATTGCGAACGTATTACTCTGATGGTTCGACCGCGGTCGTCGCGCTGGTTTTCGAGAAAATCGCGAAAAACTCCAATCTCGTCGAAATATTTCAAAGTCCCGACGGATTTCAAAGTCCTCCGGCACCGTGGTCCGAGAACACCGAAAAAATCGTCCGATCGACCAAACAACCATTGATCCACGTTTCTCGTCCCATTGCGAACGTATTACTCTGATGGTTCGACCGCGGTCGTCGCGCTGGTTAACGCTATCATTGAAGTGAATTTTAAAAGAATTTAACTGCGCTAGAAGGGGATTAGACCCTACTAGCAGTAGGGATGTTTTAGACGGGTTAAGACTTAGACCATGTGTATCAGTCCACCTTGCTATTAAGTGCAAGTCTGATTCAACTTCAAGTTGAGTTCTCCGGCACCGTCCTCCGGAAGGTCCAAAAAATCGTCCGATCGACCAAACAACCATTGATCCACGTTTCTCGTCCCATTGCGAACGTATTACTCTGATGGTTCGACCGCGGTCGTCGCGCTGGTTTTCGAGAAAATCGCGAAAAACTCCAATCTCGTCGAAATATTTCAAAGTCCTCCGGCACCGTCCTCCGGGATGGTCCAAAAAATCGTCCGATCGACCAGACAACCATTGATCCACGTTTCTCGTCCCATTGCGAACGTATTACTCTGATGGTTCGACCGCGGTCGTCGCGCTGGTTTTCGAGAAAATCGCGAAAAACTCCAATCTCGTCGAAATATTTCAAAGTCCCGACGGATTTCAAAGTCCTCCGGCACCGTGGTCCGAGAACACCGAAAAAATCGTCCGATCGACCAAACAACCATTGATCCACGTTTCTCGTCCCATTGCGAACGTATTACTCTGATGGTTCGACCGCGGTCGTCGCGCTGGTTTTCGAGAAAATCGCGAAAAACTCCAATCTCGTCGAAATATTTCAAAGTCCTCCGGCACCGTCCTCCGGGATGGTCCAAAAAATCGTCCGATCGACCAGACAACCATTGATCCACGTTTCTCGTCCCATTGCGAACGTATTACTCTGATGGTTCGACCTCGGTCGTCGCGCTGGTTTTCGAGAAAATCGCGAAAAACTCCAATCTCGTCGAAATATTTCAAAGTCCCGACGGATTTCAAAGTCCTCCGGCACCGTGGTCCGAGAACACCGAAAAAATCGTCCGATCGACCAAACAACCATTGATCCACGTTTCTCGTCCCATTGCGAACGTATTACTCTGATGGTTCGACCGCGGTCGTCGCGCTGGTTTTCGAGAAAATCGCGAAAAACTCCAATCTCGTCGAAATATTTCAAAGTCCCGACGGATTTCAAAGTCCTCCGGCACCGTGGTCCGAGAACACCGAAAAAATCGTCCGATCGACCAAACAACCATTGATCCACGTTTCTCGTCCCATTGCGAACGTATTACTCTGATGGTTCGACCGCGGTCGTCGCGCTGGTTAACGCTATCATTGAAGTGAATTTTAAAAGAATTTAACTGCGCTAGAAGGGGATTAGACCCTACTAGCAGTAGGGATGTTTTAGACGGGTTAAGACTTAGACCATGTGTATCAGTCCACCTTGCTATTAAGTGCAAGTCTGATTCAACTTCAAGTTGAGTTCTCCGGCACCGTCCTCCGGAAGGTCCAAAAAATCGTCCGATCGACCAAACAACCATTGATCCACGTTTCTCGTCCCATTGCGAACGTATTACTCTGATGGTTCGACCGCGGTCGTCGCGCTGGTTTTCGAGAAAATCGCGAAAAACTCCAATCTCGTCGAAATATTTCAAAGTCCTCCGGCACCGTCCTCCGGGATGGTCCAAAAAATCGTCCGATCGACCAGACAACCATTGATCCACGTTTCTCGTCCCATTGCGAACGTATTACTCTGATGGTTCGACCGCGGTCGTCGCGCTGGTTTTCGAGAAAATCGCGAAAAACTCCAATCTCGTCGAAATATTTCAAAGTCCCGACGGATTTCAAAGGTCCTCCGGCACCGTGGTCCGAGAAC